>PVKN010009441.1:0-23772 GCA_004027915.1 Capromys pilorides
AGACTGGGAGCTCTCAAGAGGCTCACAATCTGCTAGCACAATATAAAAAGTAAATAAAGAACAAAACTTAGAAAGGTAGAGGTCCTTTGAAAAGAAAATTGAGAAACAGAGGGAGATTGGAAAGGTTGCTTGCTGACCTTTGGCCTTCTACACACACCTGGGCTTGTTTATACAATCTTCTCATAGAGGCTTACTTAAATAAGTCTTTTGAAGTTTAAAGCAATTGTCCAATTCGCAAATTCTGAGAAGCCATGACAGAAAGTCCTCGGGGAATTCTGTTAACACTGAATACTCTCAAGCACAAAAGCAAAGAAGTACTGAAAGAAGAGACTTGTTTTCTGGGACTCTGATGAGATTTTGTAAGTCTGATTTTTTTTTTAGTTTATTCATATATTTTTACGGTTCCATGTCTTTTATTACTTCTCTCCGTTATTTATGTTATTTAATTTGTAGCTATACACGATCTTGTGACATATGCATAGTGAGAATTTGTTTCTATGACAATGATTGCGTATCTTTGTACAGAATTACATTACAAATGCATTAAATCCAGATACCCAGGGGAAAGTACAACTATAAATTACATTTTTCAGAAAAAAAAATAGACAGCAACATTTCTCTATCTTCTTACCTTTTTTAAATTTAGTCTTTATGAGATTAAAGAAGAGGTTGGTGCTTTTAAAGCAAGTATATTAGAAATCATTTATGTTCATGATAATTTTAGTGCTGGGAATGAAATTTTTATTTTAAAAAGTTGAAAAATATTCTATTTTATACATGTACAGCAACAAAGAAAAATAAAGGTAAAAAATTATAGTTTCTGGGCCTGCGAGATGGCTCAGCAGTCTAAAGTGCCTGCTTAGGCAAGCTTAGGCAAACTCAGGGACCACGGTTCGATCCCTGGCACCACATGCTGTGCCAGCCCCACTCCCAGGACAGGCTGAGCCAGCTATAATACAAAAGAAAAACAAAGAAAAGAAATTATATTTTCTTAGCAATTAAATTCTCTAGTTTGTTTGCTAAACCATCTTCAGTCATATTATGAGCAAAAAATTATTGCGATCCTGAATTAGAAAAATTATAGCAAACTTAAAGTGAGAATTTCTTGCATCAGGAATTCTTCTATGGTCTTTACATTTATTAACTCATTTGACCATTCCATTAATCCTATAATCGAGGTGTTTTGATTATCTTAATTATGGATAAGTAAGTGAAGGATACTAGGGGGCAGCAATCTTTCAGAGCTACTAAGTTATGGCCACAAATTTACACCAAGACCCCTATAATTCCACAACTCTGAAAGACCCTGTATTGCATGTTGGCCCACCTTACTACAGTGGCTGTGTGACAGCTGTCATGGGAAGACATCCAGTTTCTGCCCGTAGAATCTGAGGCCTTTCTCTCCATAAGATGTGCAGGATTTTTTTGGTAATCATTACACTGAAAAGCTGTGAGAACTACAAAAAAAGTTCAAATGTTAAATGTTAGCAGATTCCAAACGTTCCTTCTTTTTTTCATTTTTGACTGTCAGCTTTATATTTCTTTTCTGATCTATTAAAATTTTAAAGACATATCTGATAAGGTTCACTCAAGGGCATGGGAGAAAAGCATTATTTGTGGAGTACATCTCAGGCCAGGCTAGCACTAGGGCTTTGCTGGCATTAACTTGAGTCAAACACAGATAATTCTGTCACTCATTCATTCATTCTGGATAGTGATGAAAATGACTTTCCAGTTAGATATGTATTTGTAAAAATGGGATAGGATTAGAGGCTGAGACTGAGTTGAAATCTCCAGCCCAAGGGTGGAGATGGAAAAGAGGACAAGGATAGGTTGACACTTTTCTCTTTCACCATACTAGAATATAAGCTCCATGAAAGTTTGAGTCATTTTTTTAATTAATGCTTATATTTCTAGGTTCTAGGACAAGACCTACCATTTCATCAGCATAAATCTTACTGTGTGAGTAAATCAATCAATGAATCATCAATATTTATTGTGCTGACCCAATCATTTCCCAAGTGCAGGGGTCCTTAACAAGAGATATGGCCCTTGCTCTTAATGATTTGCAGTGATGTAGCTTGAGAGGTGATTTTAAACAGAACCAGGAAATTTCTGCTTGACATGCAAGGTACTCCTGTGAAAGTAGAAATTCAAGAAGAATCTATGTGATCACATGAACCTATGACAACTAGGATGTTCCAGACAAAGAGGATGAACAAGAAAAAGACTCAAGGGTAGGAGAAGCTCAACATGTAAGTCCATGGTGACTTGCAGTGCTTGTGTGTAATTCTGAAAAAACTGAAGTTCGGGAAAGTAAACTAATTGACCCAGTCGCACCAACTCAAGTTCTGTCTGCATCCCGATTCCTCACCCTTTCCAATGTGTTTCATGTGTGACCATAAACCAGCATTCCCTAGCATGTAAACACTTCTCTCATGTTTATATGTCTGTACATTCTAAACAGATAGTTCAGCCTCCTGCCTAGCAATTGTATCTTATTTCTTTTTACTATTTAAAATACTTCTCACTGACTGAGTTGGTCGTTTTTTTCCTATGGTAATGTCAAGTTGTTTTCATTGGGACACCAGAGATTTATTTGTGGACTAATATATATATGAAATATTATCACAAAATATGTATATTTAACTAAAATATCTCTTATAGTAAAAGGCATGTTGCTGTTAATCCCTCCTAGAATATTCAAAATTATCCCCTTTCTTAGAGCATTCTTATCTCATTGATTTTGGCAGTGTGCCTTTTAGTGTAATAAGTTTTATTGAATTTAGACATTCATTGTGTCTTTTGCTCACCCCATGTACTTTGTTTCTTTCTTTTTTTCTTTCCTTCTTTCTTTCTATGTCTTTAGTACAAGGTCTACAGGGTCTCACCACATAGATCAGACTTGTAGTGATCCTCCTGCTTTCAGCTTCCCAAGTGCTGGAATTACAGACACACACCACCATGCCCAGTTTTAGTCACTGTCTCAGTGTGCCCTGGGGTGGGGCTGGCATGGCAAGCCAGGGATTGAACCTCTGCTGCTGAGCTCTGCCTAAGCAGGTGCTTTAGTCCATTGAGCTATCTGCAAGGTTCTACTTCATGTACATTTAATTAGAGCAGCTGTACGTGCTAGAAAGATACTTACACCTGTGACAAAGATGATGACTCCCCTTGACTGGCTTCCATGTGAAGGCTATCATTACTGTTCCAAGCAGAGTCACTGTTGGACAAAACTCCGTAATATCCAGAGACCAACTCTGATGGAAACCTGAGCTTGTGTCTGTCCTATGCCATCTGCAGGTTTGGCATGCATTGCACATTACCTCTGAGCCATGTTGCCCTTGCCTAGTGGGGCACACACTGTCACAGTTGGAAATGTTTCTGTCTTTTACCTACTTCTCTTCTAACCGCCACTTTGCTCTATATGTTTCTGTCTCCTCTTTCTGTTTCTGTGAATCTATCTTAAACACAAGTATTTCATCTTAAACACAGGAATGTTGTGATCTCCAAATCTGAAAAGGAAAGGCCTATTGTAACTTGTTCTTGAAATCATGGAAGGCTTTATTAAACTCCACTGCCAAGACAGATCACCTCTGACACAGTGCTTTAATTGGGCAATTCTAAATACTGGGCATCATCTAGGATCTTGGCAGTATTACTAGTGTGCTCCAATACTCTTGTTGGCATTTTCTTCCATCCAGGAAGAAGGTCATAGAGTCTGAGTCTATCACACACGATGTTTTCCTAAGGAGCAAATGCTATAACATGTGTGACTATAACTTGAAAATTTTAGAGCTTTGTAAATACATGATGGAATATTTTTACTTACCATAGATTGAGATTCACATAGGCATCTCAGGTCTTCCCTGTGACAAGCCATCATCTCAAGCATGACTGGCCTGAGATGAAATGGGAACATCTTGCTGGGTATTAGTAACATCTCCACACCACTTGCTGCCTTCGCTCACAAAAGTGAAGAAAGGAGCAACACCGTGAAGGATTTTTCACCAGGAGTTCTCTCGATGTCATTCGTTGTCTACTTCCTTAGAATACTGATGGGATGTTCTAGAATTCTACGCATCTTAAATGTTTTAAAAACTAACTTTAGGACTAAAACCTAGCAAAGATACAGTAGATGTTCCAGGGTACATAATATAAAAGTCAAGAGTTTGAGCTCTGGCAGCAGCCCAATGTTCTAATACTGTTTTATGTGCCCATTTATGCTACAGGAACCAATTAATTTTTTTTATTTTTTTAATTTTAAAAAATATTTTATTTATTAATTTATTTAGTACAGGATCTCATTGCACAGCTTAGACTCATAGTGATCCTCCTGTCTCAGTCTCCCCAGCACTGGGATTACAGGCATGCACCACCACACCCTGTTTCAGTGACCAGCACAGTGCACGCAGGGTTCTGGAGCTAGCATGGCATGCAATACTGGGGATCAAACCCAGGCCCTTGCACTTGCCAGTCAGGTGCTTAGACCACTGAGCTATCTCTCCAACCCCAGGAACCAATTAATTTTGAAATATAAGTGGTTTAACATACTATAGGTTTCTCTTTTATGTAAAAGCTGATGCAGGTCAGTAAAGGTTCTCCATCAGCTGCTCAGAAATCCCCCTTGCTTCCAACATGAGACATTACTGTCTGAACATAAGGCTCCTACATTTTCAAAGCAAGGGACAAATTTGGCACAAAGTGACATATCAAGCCAAGCTTGGTGGTACACACCTGTAATCCTGTAATCCCACGAGGCTGAGGTAGGAGGATTGCCATGAGTGTGAGACCCATCTAGACTACATACTAGGTTTAAAGCCATTTTGAACTACATAGTGAGACCTTGACTCAAAAGCAAACAAACAAGCAAAAAAACAGGATGAAGTTGACACATCAGCACTGTGATGCCTTAATCTAGAGCCACAATGGCAAACCTTTTAGAGTCGTCAATATCATCAATCTCCAGCTGCGGCCAGCTTGCCGTAGGTTTACCACCACTGGTCTTATGGTGTCACCTATCGTGTCTATCCATGAGTTCAGGCAGTAGTAGGGGAGCTTTCTCATCATGCTGTGAGAGAGAGGAAAAGCAATAAAGAGAATCATTTGAAGTCTCTGCCATCGGTGATTCCGCCCCTTGGTGAGATCTGGCATGTTAGGATTCTTATAGGAAATGGAAGAAGGGATAGTTTCTACTTCATGTGTCTACTGTGTCAATGGAGTAAGATAATGTGCAAAGCAGTTAACATAACCCTTGACACAGAATAAGAGAATAATGAATGGAAAGTATTGTTGATTAAGGAGGAACTGTCCTACTTAAGTTGCTTGTATGAAAGATAACAGAAAGCACTCCACAGCTGACCTCTGAACTACTTGGAAATTCTTCAGCAGTAGAGCCAGCTTCATTTCCAAGAGCGTTTACTTTTTCAACAACCCTTGAATCATTACATATCCTGTAATTTCTAAATGAAAATCTGCTCTTTCTATGAAATCAGCATCCCCTTAATTTAAATGTATTTTATTCTTAGTACAGATGAAAATGAGTTTATATAGTAAAGAGTTGAAGAATTTCTGCATCCATTGAGTAAGATGAGACCTGATGATTTGGATTTTTTAATGGCTACTTTGTAATTAAAATCATGTGAAGCTTTCTTCCTTTAAAAAATCAATTAACAAAAATATCACAAGTAAATTCTTAGGAGTCTTGGTCACTTTTGAAAACCCTCAGTGACAAGAGAAGGAGATTCTGTGGTACCCATTGCACACTACAAGCTGCTTGCCTACTAGATTTCTTCATGTATGCCTCACAGCCAATTTGTAGTATCAGTGTTGTGCTTAGCTTACAGACAAGAAAACCCAAACTCAGAAGGGCCAAGCGACTGGCCCACAATCTCTAAGCTAGGATGTATCACCATTTGAGTTTGGGCCCTGGTTTGAGAGTAGGAGGAATGATAAACACACTTTGGAAAGAAAAAGCTGAATTTGAACCCCACCGTTGCCACTGGCTAGCATGGCATCAAGATTAGGGTGCTTAACCCAGCATATTCACCTGTAAAATGGAGTCTATGGTTGTGATGTAGATGGTGATGATAATGGTGGTGTGCGGAAAGTGTATTGAGAGGGCTTTCTCCTTCTGACGTGTTTTATGTGTAGCTGCCAGAGTCTAGCCTTTGCTGAAGTCCTGGGTGCTCTACACAACAAAGGAGGACACCCACAGTGTAGCCCCTCCATGAGGAGGGCCTTGGAGATGCACACCATTTTCACCTTTCCACTCTGCAGTTCTGGGCAGAGAGTTTTAGGGCATCTTTCTTATAGAAAAGGGAGTCTGGCTGTGAACTTTTCAGCACTGGCCCAGCTGTGAATGACTCCTGCTCCTTCATCTGCCAAAAGATTTCCCTCTGGTCACTTAAATTGTCTTGGATTCTGTGTTTCCATTGAAAAGGGATTTACAATTTTGCTAATCTAAAGGAAATCAAACATGGGTCAGGAGCGCTCCTACAGTTGGCAGCCAGTGAGTTTTTCACCCACTGGGAAAGCTGTGGGTGATGAAATGGAGAGATGAAAGAGCCAAATTGTGATAGTTCAGAAGACCAGTCATCAAGTAGAGAATTATCAGGGTAGTGTAATTGTTTACAGCTTTTATCATCTATTTAGTATTTTGCTAGTGGAGAGCTTAACTATAATCCTCTTACATTGGTTAGCCATTATTCCTATTGTGAGACTAAGTGGTTAAGCATAGTTCCTGCTTTCCTCTCAGTTTGTTTTATCACCAAAATCTAAGAGATGACGGAAGTCTTGCTTTTGTAGGTGCCACAGCATGGGCAGAGACCTTCAGAAAACATAGGAGCACACTGTACTCTGTAGATTCAGAATGGTGTCCCAGTGAATTTGGACCAAACACTGAAAGAGAGAAACATTTGCTAGCAAAACAGAGAGATAATGAACTGTGTGAACTGCAGAGAGCAGTCCCTGTGAGTTACTGTGGAAATACTTTCTAAACCTCCAGGCAATATAGCACAGACTTGGTGAAGACAAATAACTCTCAGAGTGCTTTCGTGAGGTGATCCAGGAGGGAGCTACAACTCCTGAACTCTCTAATGGCCCACTGTCAATCTTTTTGCTTTCGCACATCAAATTAAAAACAAGAAGTCAGGGTTAACTGAGAAAGTAGTCTTTCATGGCAGCTTCTTGTTCTTATGTCTTTGACAGAGTCTCACCCTGAATTTAAGAGCTAAGTAATACACAGCAGGAGGGCACACTCACACATGCTCTCAAATTCATTCATTTAGCATTATTTGTATGTCACATGAATTGCTCACTCACCTTGGTCACTGACAGGAACATTACAGTATTAAACCAATAAATATAATTGACGATACTAGATTCAAGACAGGATCCTAATTAACCTCTCCACATTAAGAATACACTCTGCAGCAGTCACCTGATGCAGTCAGTTACCTAGCCTGTTGACTAGGGTAAGAACACACCCTTCACTGCTTCTCAGTAGCCACAGAGTCGATCTGTCCTGTCCCTCCAGCCCCATCAGCTCTCCATGACTAGCGCCTTCCTTTGAACATCATATTCCTTTATCTGTAAATCTCACCTCACCACTGTCTCATGGGGAACTTGTCTGTGTTGCCAGTGCCTGCCAGCCCAATGACCCAACTCATCACAGACCTCAGTGAGCCCTGGGTGCTCTGGCCTGTACCAGACCATGTTCCCATCTTCCCTTTCCATCTGCAGACTCTCCAGTGTCCCTAGGTCTTCACCTCTCCTCCAAGAGCCCTGTCTCCCCCTGCCCCATAGCATCCATACCAGGTTCATCTGTACTTCACACTGGCTCCACCCAGCTTCTCCTGCTCATCCTTTAGGTCCTTAGCTTAAATATTATTTTCTCAGAAAGTAAAATCTCAACTCAGCTCTTCCCCCCTTGCCTCTTCTCCATTTAGGCCATACTCCCTTTGAACACACTGTACTTTCTCCAGAGTCTCTGTCAGCACAATTTCTTTATGTACTTATTTGTATAATAAATTTGCAAACCTCCAAAGCCAAAGCAGTGTACGGAGGTGGCTGACTACTGTGATCCCAGGGTCTAACATGGAGCCTCACATATAAGGGATACCAATTAAGCAGAAGCTTGGTTTACAGTTAGGCAGTGCAAAGAGGTGGTTAGACTTTCAGAGGTGGAGCCTCACGGGAGTGAATTGTTCATGAGTATCCTTGAAAATGGAGTGGTACTGGTCTCTTGGAGTGGGTTGTATCCTACAGGAATGGATTCAAGTCCTTGAGAGTTGGTTGTTATGAAAGTAAGCTTGGACTCTCCATAATTTCTTGCTTTCCCTCTTGCTGTGTGAACCTTCTTGAATGTGCTCTCACCATGTGATATCATCTGTTACATCATAACACAGAGAAAAGGCCTTTATTCAGCTTTGTTCAGCTTCTAAAACTTAAGCTAAAGAAACACTTTTCTTTACAAAGTGTCTAGCCTATGTCATCTTGTTATAGCCTCACAAGCATTTCTTGGTGTTCAGGACTGATCAGTTTCAGGGCCCTATCTGGATGCTGCAATCTATAGAAGCTGAAGTTTCTTTCATAAAATGTTACAACATTTGCCTTTCACCTATGCATATTATCTCATGTACTCCAAATCATCTCTAGATTACTTATAATATCTAACACAAGGTGTAAACAGTTGTATTGGTTGATGCATAATGAGAAGGAAAACACCTGTACTTGTTCCCTACAGACAAGACGCCCATCTTTCACAGGCCTAACTATGTCATCGCATCAGCACAGAGGTTCTGTTCCCTCTCTGTGGTTGGCTGAAGTCATGGGTATGGAACTTGAAGTACAGAAAGGCCACTGTGTTTTCTACTAGAGAAAGAATATTTGCAAATAACTTAGCAGAAAGAAAGAAAAGAAGAATTCCATGTGAGTGCACAGTGGAGCCACGCCTTCCCTGTGGAAGGACTAAGGAAATCTCCAGAGACTGAACTGGACTTTCAGGGTCAGCAGAAGGAAGAGGCATAAAGAGAGTCCTGTCCTCTTAAAGGCAAGCCCTTGGCTAAGCACAACAGCACTGAGGAACAACGAGACCCCTGAGAGCTCAGACTGATGACACCGTGATAAAGCAGAAGCAGGGGGCTGGCAGGAAGGTGGACTGAGAGGTGGGTTCGAAACCACGTTGGAAGATGGGGCAGGCACATAGCCACAAGTGACCTCGGCGCCTTAAGGAAACCTCACATCCACATGGATTCTTAGCAGTGCCTTCTGCGGGAGTGAGCATAATGCGAATGGGAGATGTGGAAAACCTAAGGGAGACAATGATAAGGGAACCAAAACAACACATTCGAGAAATGGAGCAAAGAGTGCAATCACTATTTTTCACATCAAAATCAAACACAAGGGATTTTTATGCCACTTCTTGCTCTTTTTGAAATAAAGAATCTTCTTTTTCCACTGGGACCACTCATCCAATTCTGAGCTGGAGCAGTAGCTACTGCGAAGAAATTAAAATACAAAAATGTTATAGGAATGTAGTGCTGTGCCAGACAATGGAATAACCATTCATTTACAGTATTTCAAAAAGAAATGCTTAATAACCCAACAAATTTTACTTGGATATTCCATGTTTTGAAGAAGAAAAATAAGCAAATTAGCCCATCATTATTTAATACTTTGAATTTTTTGTTGTTGACTCAACATTTAAAATGTAGGTTACCTGAGAACAAAATATTTGGCCTATTGAGGGGGGGCCGGGAAACATTGCCTCACACACAGTGGCTCAATAAAATTGTGTCAAGTGGAAAAATGGAACAAGATTTCATTTTAAATCAGTATTCTTAACATTTAAAAATAAAATGAAAACTTTTCTTCAAACAAAATCTTAGCCAGGATACAAACTGACCGGTAAAATGGACTGGCTTTCATTGAAGTTGGGTGTATATGAAAGGAAGAGGGTGCCAGAGTCCTCCCTGCCCTTTGTACTTTCTTTGACCAGATGGAAACTTCTCAGATAGGCGTGTAGACTCTGAAGGCTGCACAGGATGTTACCATTGACTGCCTTGCCTGGCATAGTCCCACACACCTATCATCCAGCACTTGGGAGTTCTGAGACAGAAGGATCTCCACAAGTTGGAAGCCAGCCTAGGCTACCTAGTGAGATCAAGGCCAGCCTGAACTACTTAGCAAGACCCTGTCTCAGAAAACAAAAACAGCAACAAAGACATTACTGCCATAAGCCATCCCATCCCAAAACTCTAGCTTCGTTTTAGCCCCAGTCCTTTGACCACACCAAGTAATTTTCATTATGTAGACAGCAAGCAGTAACCAGAAGAGGAAGGGCTATTGTACTCATTTGCTATGGCAGCTCTTACCACAAGGTATTAGAAGGTCGAGTACAAGTTTAAAATGGGTTTGTTGAGAACAGCTGAGACTTTTCTCTTAAAAACAATTTATTCATCTGAAACTTTTTTTAGTGTTTCTGGGAAGTGAGAGGAAGAGACTAAGAAAGATTGGTAGGTTGATTATTTCAGTTGCAAGAAAGAGAAATTTATTCCAAACTAGTTTAGGTTTCATGAGGAATTCATTGGCTGTGATGATGTAGGGGAAAGAAACTCCCAACCTGCAGGATGTCTGGCAGGAGTTCGTGTTCTCTGAAATCAAAGAATAAATTTTAGAAACAAAGGAGGTTAAGATCAGAATATATTTATTGAGGGAAAGAAACTTCTGTCAGAGGGAGACAGAGACACAGTGGACCCAAGTAGGTAGCCAGAGAAGGACCCTGCCTTTTCTAAGGATTTCTATAGAGCAAGTCCGCAGTGTGAGGTGTGGCAAAGATTAGAAAAATGGAAAATTGCAAGGCAGGCATGAGGTGGGACAAAACTGTGGTCAACCAATAAGGTTACAAGTCTAATTGCTCAGGTAAAATTGATTACACTGGGATCAAATAGCAAAGCAAGTCATGTAGGAAGCAGGCATGAGTACAGATCCGAGGCTTTTCCTGTAGGGGGTTGGGTTAGTGGCACTTCCTGGGGTCCTCAGGTTGTTAGAGACCTATTGAGAATTTCAGTCCTGATTTTTATCATTAAGGAAGTATGTGGGAGCATTTGCTTTATGTTTTGTCTTGAGGTCTGTCCCTCCCACGTTTGCACGGGCTCCTGCGAGGCCCAGCCCTATCTGACTGCCTAGGATATTTTTATTTAACTTCGTTGCCCGTGACTGTGGTACCACAGAAGGCATGGTTTGCAGCTGCAGGCTCTTTTTACCTCTGCCCACCTGTCTCTGCTTTACTTTGGGTATCAGCCGCACTCCTGAGAACTGGCAGCCTCTGAGCTTCTCCTTGAGGTGATAGACTCCACCCTTCCTCAGAAGCTGTAGATGGAGCATTTCTAACCTAGAAGCCCAAAATCGACAATTCTCCAAAATCTCAAAATGTTTGAGCACAAACATGATGCCATGAGTGGAAAATTGAACAACTCACCTCATATGACCATTGGAACACAGAAGCAGGACCATTAGAAATTGCTAACAGGACCATTAGAAATTCAGGCTGTGTGTGTATAGACAGCTGTAAATTTTCATATTCTGAGACCCTTAAAACAAAAGACATTAATAAGGGAAGACACACACACACTTGTGTGATGTTCATGTCACATGACACCAGAGCCTTCACAAAAGAAGATGCGAAGGGACAGGCAAACTTCTGTCCTGCACACTGTTCAGTGCAGTGTGGGCAGTGGCGCAGAAGCAGAGTCTGCACGACGGCAGTTCGCTCTACTGGTGGTCAGCTAGAGAGAGCTGAGCAAGGCTGGCTTGTCCCAGTTCTTCTTGGTGTCTCTGTCACTGGGGCCAAGGATGCTCATTTCAACTAGGCACTGAGCAGGCAGCACTGGAGTGAAGGTCTTACAGCCTATGTGAGAGCAGAAACTCAGACAGTTCCTTTACAACCTGCTTTAAGGAAGGGCAAGGTGAAGGCCAGGATGATCTCCTGTGCTGCTGTTTCCTCAAATACCGAGCTGCGTATCTTGAGGTATCCCCTCCTCAGGCCATCCAGGGCTACTCACAGAGCTCTTCCTGCTCTTCACTCACTTGTCTCATCATAGCTTAAAATGTTTTTTCAAGAATCCTTCGCCTAATGTTTGTAGAAAATGGCAAGCTCCCACTTGGGAGTTTGCATTTGGTTAAGTAAAAGAATGTTCTTTCTTTAATGAAGTTGGCGATAGTTGTTCTCATCCCAGACATGCAAGAATATGCACTGAGGAAAGGAAATAACTGAGCACAGTATGTCTCTTTTTTTGTCTTTTTTTTAATGTATTTAGTACAGGGTCTACAGGGTCACACTACAAAGATTGGACTCATACCAATCCTCCTGTTTTCAGCCTCCCAAGTGCTGGGGTTACAAGTGCGCACCACCATACCCAGTCTCAGTTGCCATCTTTGTATGCCCCAGCGGCAGGGCTAGCAGGAAAGGTGGGGGATCAAACCCAGGTCCCTGCATCTACCTAAGCAGGGCTTTAATCCACTGAGCTATCTGGCTGGCCCTGTCAGCTACTTCTATTTTCATCTTGCTTTGTAATTGAATAATGTACTAAAGAGCCATGGGAAAATAAATAAGGATAACTAATATTTTACTTAAGAAATTTAAGCAAATTGAAACAACCATGAAAGTTCTGTAAATCTAACCCATTTTGACACACCCTAACTGGTTCATTATATGATTCAAATTGATCCAATTTTAAAAACAAAAGCAGATGCATATAACTAAGTACTTAATTGTTCATCTTATATTTCATGTAATCATTCTCACATATTTATTTTATAATAGCAAAATAGAAGTTGACAGCTGTGGATTTGGGCAAGTATGTCCAAGAGCAGATAATTTAAAACAAATTACATGTAAAAAGAGAGATCTTAATACTCCTTGGAAATCAAAGCCAGTAAAATATAAAATTATTCTACAGTGAGAATGCTCAAATGATATTGTTGTGGATTATAAGTGATAAGACTTTTACAAAACTTCCAGAGAATTTTATAATTTGTGTTGGAAGCTATTCTGTGGAATTCCATTAAAAAAACTGTAAAGGTAGGAATGTTCAGGGGTCACTGAGGACTTCTGTAAGACACCATAAAATATCATGTTCATACATTACCAGTTTATTTATCTTTGTGCTTTTATCCAGCTGTAACCTAGCAATCATCTTATCTCCTACTTTTTATGTTACATTTTTAGTGTTATCCTAATAAAAATCTGTACATTTGTTATATTCCATATGGCTTTGTGAGGACAATGTCATCCAAAAATAATATCATAAATGATGCCAAGAAACATTATTTGAAGCTATCAATCAACAATGGCATGCATTGGAGAGCAACATAGAGACTTTAAAACATTTTTAAATAAAAGAAATACAATTAGCAAATTCCACAACAACCTCAATGATTTTAGAAAATTTCTCAGTAATCATTGCATTCATGATTGTCACTGGCTCTCTGTGTGTTCCATAGGTTTTCACAAATTCTCAAGTGTTATTATACTCATAAATTATCCTTAATGATAATCCTCAAGATTTTTAATATGGCAAAGCAAAGCAAACCTGATGTAATTGAGCCTAGAAAAACTATTCGTTTCACACCAGATGAGGTAAGAGTGTGCATGAGTTAGCTACAGCTGTATAACAAGATACCCCATGTTAGATTATATCATAATTTGTGTCTAGTTGTCCCCCCAAAGTTTCATGCAGTCATGAGGTGGCTTCTAGAGTTTGTGATTAATTCTTAATCCAACGCTGGGACTATGGGTGTGAGTGATACACCTGCCCTCAGGCAGATAATCTGCATACAAACGTAAGGAAGGGAGAGAGGCTTGCTAGCTGCCAGCTGCTGCCCCTCCCTTTGTTCTTTGCTTTTTTCCACTGCCATCAATTGCTGCCCTCTGCCATGTCCTGCTCTGCCTTGGAGCCAGCCAGCTATGAACTGAAACCTCCACTAACTGAGCTAGATAAACCTTACCTTCTTTAACTTTGAATATCAGGCATTTTGCCCCTGATATTCAGTGAGGAAAAAGTACCTGAGTCAGGTTGCTTAAACAAGGGTATGTTGTTTCAGAGTTTAGCAGGCACAAATCAGGTATTAGCAGAGTTGGATCCTTCTGAAGGAAGATGCTTTCCCAGTTTCTGCTTGAACTTAAATGCTCTTTGTGTTGCTGTTATGGTTGATATCTCAGTGTCTTGTTTCTCAAAGCCTCCTGTGACCATAGGTGGGGCTTTTCAGAGGTGGCTGGATCTGGAGTGTGTCATGCTAGTATTCAGTGTGTGATGCTATGATCAAAGGTGTATGGTTATTAAAGTAGTGCTCTGATTGTTTGGCATAGCTCTTGGATAATGGGAAGGCTCACCTGAGGTGAGTGCTACCCACCCTAAGGTGCATAGCCTGCATGGAGCTAAGTGGCACAGAAAGAGGGCTATCGTCATCACTTAGTGCTTGCTACTTCACTGCTTGCCTTCTGCTTTGCTGCCGTCTGCCCACCATGAACTATTTCTCCTCTGTCATATCCCTCTGCTGTGTGTCACTCTGCTTTAGAGCTAGCCAACTATGAACTGAAACTTCTATCAACTTAGAACCAAAATAAACTTTTCCTCCATTAATTTTTGGTGTCAAGTATTTTTTTTGCTCAGCAATGAGAAAAGTCAGTCAGTCAGCTTTGTATTACCCTAACAAATACATGAAACAATAAGTCCAGAAAAAGGAAAGCTTCATTTAGATCAGCCTCCAATCCATGATCAGTTGGTCAAAATTGCCTCTGATCCTGAGGTGAGGCAGTGTGCCATGATGGGCTTGCGCAGCAGAGCAAATCTCCACACTGCGTGGCTCACGTGGTGGCTAGGAAGCAAGAGCAAGGAACCTGAGTCCCACAGTCTCCTTCAAAGACAAAAGCTCAGTTACTAAGTAACTTCCACCAGCCCCACCTCATAAAGGGTCCACCATTTCCCAAAAGCAGCACTGTAGGTAGGGTTCAAGGCTTAACACAGGACCTTTTGGAGAACATTCTAGAACCTAATTGTATCATCCATCTTCTTTCCATGTCTCTCATGTCATTTTCCCACTGTATCTGTTTTGATGTTCAAATTTGTCCTTTTTATAATTGTAGCAGTTGTATCAAATGAAGGTTCACCTATATAACCTCATTTTATCTTGATCATCTCTGTAAAAATCTGTCTTCAAGTACAGTTATATTCTGAGACCTAAACATGCAACTTTTGGGGACATCCAATTCAACCTATACCAGATGAGTTGATCTGGTTTTCTGACTTCACAGGCTGACTCTGACCTAAGATGTTGTTAGGGATTACTGTCATTGTGAGTACTTAAGAATACAGGCCCTAAGGCTTGAGAGTTCAGATTAGGATATTTCTTCTTCTACTCATCGCTGAGAGGGACTAACACTTAACCTCACATACTCTAACTTTCCACCTGTCAAAGAAGGGAAAGAGAAACATCTGACACATAAATGAAAGAATCCATGAAAGTGTTTAGTAGCTAAAGTAGAAATTCACTCAAATATGATACCTTCTCTTTTATTCTTACCATTAAACTATCAATTCTTATGATAACCTTTTATTATAATGTTTCTATACTAATACATTTTACACTTATGCTGACAATAAAAAAATTCTAGGTCTGTTTCAGACCAGTATTTGTGCATAGTTGGTACCAAGACCCTATGGATACCCAAATCTGTAGATGTCTAAGCCCTTTATGTAGAATAACCCAGTATTTGCATGTAATTTACATATATCTTCCATATACTTTAAATCATCTTTAGATAATCTAAGTAATACAATATAAACACTTTCCAAATTCTTGTTTTCTTGTATTGTTTAGGAAATAATGACAAGGGATAAACATCTATAGGTTCAGAACAAATGCAACCATTTTTCCAAATCTTTTTAATCTTTGATTGATCCAAGGAGAGTGAGTTGTACTTATAGCTCTGATGCACCTCAAGAGTCCTTGTATGAAAAGCACCATGCACTTGCCTGTGATGTGCTTACATTAAGAAAACTATAGGCAGACTGAATGATCCCTACCTTACTCCACAGAATACATAGACAAAATTCTGATTGCACCTATGATTGTAAAATTATTTTGCACATGCAGAACTGAACCAGGACCACCTCTCTGTTTCTTTTTCTGTCTTGAGGAGGATGCCTGATGTGGAGTTAAGATTTTCAGTTCCTAGATAAAGCTAGACCAGCTCCCCCTCTGCAGGTTCACAAATTACTTGTCGCCAGGTAGAGCACAGAAGAAGGTAGGAACCCAGGCTCAGATCTGGCTGCATTTGCATTTTTTTACAGGCAAATTTTTCTGAAAATATAAAATCTCTAAAGGAAAAAAGAAAATTTCAGCTTCCCTATCATGATCTTTATATATATGAAAGGTTGAATCATAGTCAAACTGACAATATTTGACCTTATTTGACTTACAAGTATAGTGGTTTTAGATGATTGAACTTAATAGTTGATTTCTAAGGGAAAGAATATATATGAGTTTTACCTTGAGGTTGGTTGTTGTGAGATTATTTCTATTGGCAAAGGAAGAAAAATGGCTTCATCCCTGGCCCTTCCTGCCTCACACTGACCTATCACTGTTGGAGTTTTTCTCAAACTGAAAATATAAGTGTTGTAAAAAGCATTTCTGCTATTGGAAGCAACAGAAGAACAAGTACAGCCTAAATTAGCAAAAATAAAAACACATGAACATGCACTTTTATAATTTTACAATGTCTTTTCAGAAAGTCCCTAAGTCATGCCTGGCAGCTTTAGCAAGCCTTGTACTACCTCCCGGAAATTGTCTGCAGGTGTCTCTAAAAATGCATGAGCCAAAACTTCTGAGGCTTCATAAGCATGCAGGAGCCACCTCATCACTCAGTGCCCTGCTGGGCCTCCTGCCCATGGGCCCAGCAGCAGCAGCAGCATGAAGAGCAGTATGGTTCCTGTGGACAGAGCACTGGAGACCTAGAATCCCTTTCAGTGTTTCCATATGATTCTGACCCTAAGGTCTGGACCCGGATGTCGGGCTGGGGCTTACTTATTGGGTCATAGTTTATGGACATGGAGAGACACACAACAGCTGCAGCAGTGAGTGGGGCTGCATACAATCACAGCCACGTTTACCCGCATGATGTGCACATGACACTGCCCTCAGAGGCTAACTGGAGCTACGCAGGATGCACTTCTCAGCACTGCAGACAGAGGATTTCTTGGAAACCAAACCTGCTCTGTGCCCGTAGCCTTCTTGAATCGTGCTACTCTGGTAACTTAAAAGATGCCTGTGCTCTTTTAGCAAATGAGAATGATAGTGTGGCTGAGACTGGCATTGATTTAACAGTGTGTCCATGGCATATCACAGCCCTATCAGAACCATGACATCATGGCATGTATTGCCAACATGGCTTTTAGGACATGTTGTCTGTGGAGCTCTCTCATAGCAAAGTTGGTTTTGAAAGGCACTTAGCCTATGTCATCTCTAAGAGCCATGCGCTTAGCAGGGCTCTGTACTAGCTTAACACTCTCATGTCCATTTTGGTAGTCTTAATTTTTGGACAAGACCCCACATCCCCATTTTCTACAAACTGTGTTGCCCATGTTACTGATAGACAAGAAGGCTCCGAAGGTGCCATCTCTGTGGAAGTCTGAGGAGACTGAACAAATTTATAAGCATGGATGATATGATTGAGGTGAACCTTAGAGAAGGGTGAGTCAGGTAAGGGAGCTGGGAAGTCTGAGAGACAGCAGTGTTTGGGAAAGTCCCATAGAAGGAAGAAGGAGGAGAGAGAAAGGGCATACCCCAGAGAGGCCTGTCAGAGTAGATAGTGCCAGTCAGACACTGTTGGATCCTGCTTGGGCTCTGCTTTCTCAGGAAGTAGCCATGGCCTTCTGCTACCCTGCTGTCTGCACCCACCACTTTTGGTGAGCATGAGCAGATGCTAGTAGCAAGATAGCAAGGAAGTGGTTCCCATCCCTTCTGGCTCACAGTGCAGGGTCCCCTCTTATTCTTGGAGGTGTGTTCCAGAACCCTCCAGGAGAACCCTGAAGTTATGGGTAGAATCCACCCTGTGTATATCCTGTTCCCTCCCCAAATGGTCTGTCCTACCATATATCATGCAGGAGGCCTTCTCTCTCTCACTACTCTTGAATTGTTAGACCATTATTAAATAAAATAAGATTTCAGTGAATACAAACACTGAAATGCTGTGATAAGAGGACCAGTAAACAATGAATGGGAAGGTATCTTCTACAATAGTAACCAATGGGAAGGTGGTTTATAGCATATGAATAAATGGGACAGAGGGAAGATTCACATCCTAGCCCAGATGACTGCAAAGGGTGAGTCTTCATACTACTTGGAAGGGCATGTAAATTTTAAATTAAAAGCTCTTTACTTCTGGAATTTATCATATTATATCTTTGAACCATGGCTGACAATTGAGAACTGAAACTGCAAAAGTGAATTGTACAGAAAGTGCAGCATGATGTAAATGACTGGTGTCGAGCTCTGCTTGTCTCTAGATTTTTAGTCTTTTAGAGAAACATGCAGAAGGTTGGACATTATAGGTTTATTATTAAGACTGGAGAGAACTGCTCTATTCATCCTGATGAAAATTAATAAGAGAGTAAGAAACTGGTCAAAGGACTGTGTGGTCTGCATTTCATTCTCCCTGGACGTGTACCCAAGTGAATGCCAATGAGCCCCTAGTGACAGTTTCAGTTGTCCTCTACTTCAACCATGTGCCTCAGTAGAATGGTGGGTGCCTCAATGTGGCAAGTGCCCCTTTTATATTTTCCTATTTTCATTTTTTTCATTAATACATAATGATTATATTTCCTGGTGGGGAGTTATAACATGTAAAAACCCTTTTATTTTAAAACTAAATAAATACTGAAAAGATCACCAATCAGCTATTATTAGAAAAAAATTTGAATTTTTAATCAAAATTAATGAATAATCTTTAACTTTTAAAAGAAAAACTTCTAGGAAGTATAGACAGAACATTTAAAACAACTTCCAAAGAAAAACAAGAGGTAGAAAATAATCATAAAACCTTAATATGATGTGTAGTTAAATTTGTGACCTTTCACTATGTATCTAAGTTAAATAAGGAAAATGAATGAACAGCATGTTTAATTCAAGAAGCAGAAAATTGGGCTGAGGAAGTAGCTCTGCCTGCCTAGTATGGGCAAGGCCACAGCTCAATGCCCAGTACAACGGAAAGGTAGGAAATCAACTACAAATAAACTGGTGAAAGTAAGGAAGGAGAGTCAAATGAGTAAAAATGGAAAATGGCATAATTAGTAAATAAATCTGATTAGTTTCTCTAAGAAAGGCAAAAGAAATACATATATTTGTCTATTGAAGAAAAGAAAGAGGAAAATGTATTTCACAAGACGGGACATGAAAAAGAAAAGCCAAGTCTAGTGACAATGTTCCAAAGCCCCAGCTACTCTGTAGGCTGAGACAGGAGGACCATGGGAGTTCAGGAGTTTGGGGCCAGTTGGGCAACAAAGGGAGGCCCTGTCTCAGGCAAAGACAAAGGGAGGGAGACAGGAAGAGAAGGATGGAGAGGGAAAAAGAGAGAGAGATGGAAAAGGAAAAATAGTGAAAACATAATGTGATATGATAGTTCATAACTTTAATGCTCATGTATCTAAGCCAAACCAATAAACCCAGAAGAAATTTGGATATTTCAAAGTACCTTCCTTATCTTCAATCATACATCAATACTAGGTTTTGGAAGAACTCCTGGGATATTCTTTTAAACTTTTAAAGACTATATAATTTGTAAACTTAAAAACTTCCCAGACATTGAAAAAAGAAAATCAAAATTTTCACAGTAATTCTTACAAGGTCAGGAATAAAATGCTCCTGACAATGACAAATACAAAAATCAATCTATGGGCAATTTCCTGTTTGTATATCTCAATATACAAAATTAACTATAGTCTGATCAGTGTAAGTCAGCAGTGCATAAAATAAATCACTTACCACAACTAAGAGGCACTCAGGATGGCAAGGATGGCTCAATATGATAAAGCCTTAAAACATTTAGAATCCCAGTACTTGGGAAGCTGAAGTAGGAGGACGACTAGAATAAGTCCAGCCTGAGCAAATTAGTAACTTTGAGAGATTGTCTCAAAATTAAAAAAAGGAAAGACTGGGGAAATAGATCAGTGCAGAGTCCATGCATTCAATCACAAGTACTGAAAAAAAAATTAGGTGACTATTTCTAATATGTATGAGAAAACTGTGGTGTTGTCTATTAAATTTGAAGGGTATGTTTGGGATTACATGACAAGTATTAACTGCATGACTCCAGGAATCTACCCAAGCAGAAAGCAGTCATCTAAGAGAATGGTTAAAAAGGCAATGATAGCCTTGGAAATGTGCCTCATCAAGCCAGGCATGAGAGGCAGTGTTACTGCTCACAGGGCAGGCCCACCTCACATGCTGCAAGGGAAGAAGCAGCAGGGATGTCTTTGAACAGTGATGACGGAGAGTCTCCAAACATCCCTGCAGAAGCCAGCTAGATAGCTATATTTGCGATAAATACTGAACATAATGGCATGTTCACTGAAGACAGCAGTTATTCAAGAAATACCCCCACTGCTTTCACAAAAATCCTTAACAAAATAAATCTGGAGAAAGATGTGGTCCTAGCCAGGACATTTCTGGACCAGAGGGATAATAGGAGAAGTTGTTGAATTAAGCATATTGTGAAGAGTGATTAAAATATCTCAGTACTAGAGCTAAAGTGATAGCAGGGTACCAGAATACAATAGCATCGAAATTGACCCCAATTGAGAGGATGTAATTGCTTCAAGTCAAATTTTAAATAATTCAGCAAAAGGGCTGGGAAGATAGCTCAGCAGCATAGCATCCGCCTGGCAAAGTCCTGAGTTCAATTCTTGGTACTCCTCCCACTCTCCCCAAAATTGAGGAGAGCTGAGATAGGTGTTAGCCTCTTTCAAAAATAACTCAAGGCAAATATCCCATTTGTTTCATCAAAACAAACTCTGTATGTATCAAAGTTTTAAAAAGTGAAACCATAAAGTATCAAAAGAAAGTAGGGGCTTATTTGTTTCTAATCTTGAAGTAAAAACACTTTTTGCATGTGTGTTTTGTTTTTGAATTTTTGGTTTTGTTTTTGTTTTCTTGAGACAAGATTTTGCAATGTAGTTGAAGCCTGCCTTGAACTCACCATATATCCACAGCTGGCCTTGAACTCACTATGGTTCTCCTGCTTCAGCCTCCCCAGTGCTGGAGTGACAGGCATGTGGCACCACATGCATCTCCCTCCCCCAATATTTAAAGAAATGTAAAACAGCCATAAAGGAAACCATCAAGAAAATCAACAGCATAAAAATTATATGACTTTAAAAAGAACAGAAGAAGACACACTTATGGAACAGAATCATCGAAGAATCAATTTTAATGGTCCATTTAAAAAAAAGTGGCAGTACCTTGAGCTCCATAGAGACAGCGCAGGGACAAAGAGGAGCCAGACAGGCACCTGGAGACTCTATACCTCGCTGAGGAAAACAAGTAAACATGGGCAAAGGAGATCCTAAGAAGTCCAAGAGGCAAGATCTCATCATATGCATTCTTTGTGCAAACTTGCTGAAAGGAGCACAAGAAGAAGCACCCAGATGCTTCCATTAACTTCTCAGAGTTTTCTAAGAAGTGCTCAGAGAGGTGGAAGACCATGTCTGCTAAACAAAAATTAAAATCTGAGGACATGGCAAAGGCGGACAAGACTTATTATGAAAGAGAAATGAAAACTTATATTTCTCCTAAAGGAGAAACAAACAAAAAAAAAAGTTCAAGATCCCAATGTGCCCAAAAGGCCTCCTTCAACCTTCTTCTTGTTCTGTTTTGAGTTTCACCCCAACATCAAAGAAGAACATCTTGGCTTCTCCATTGGTGATGTTGCAAAGAAACTCAGAGAAATGTGGAATAGTCCTGCAGCAGATGAGAAGCATCCATGTGAGAAGAAGGCTGCTGAGCTGCAGGAAAAATATGAAAAGGGCATTGCTGCCTACTGGGCTAAAGGAAAACCTGACACAGCAAAAAAGGGAGTCATCAAGGCTGAAAAAAGTAAGAAAAAGAAGGAAGAGGAGGACGATGAGGGAGATGAGGATGAAGAACAGGATGATGATAAATAAGTTGGTTCTAGTGCAGTTTTTGTTTTTTTTTTTTTTTTTTTCTTGTCTATAAAGCGTTTAACCTCCCTGGATACAATTCTCTCCTTTGAAGAAAAAAAAAAATGAAATGTAAGGCTGTGTAGGAATTGTTTTTAAACTGTACAATGTCCTTTTCTGTTTTTTTGTATAGTTAACACACTACTGAATGTGTCTTTAGATAACTCTGTCCTGGTGGTATTTTCACTAGCCACTAACCTTGCCTGGTACAGCATGGGGGTTGTAAATTGGTAGGAAAATTTAAAGCCGATTCTTGTTGGTGCACAGCACAAGTTAGTTATATATGGAGATGGTAGTTTTTCATCTTCAGTTGTCTCTGATGCAGCTTACACAAAATAATTGTTGTTCTGTTAACTGAATACCACTCTGTAACTGCAAAAAAAAAAAAGTTGCAACTGTTTTGTTGACATTCTGAATGCTTTTGAGTAAATACAATTTTGTATTAGAAAAAAAAATTAAAAAGCAATAAAAATACAAGAAGTCCACAAAAAGAAATACAAATGACCAGTAAATAAATGTAATGATGCTAAGATTTCTGCATTAAAAAATTCCATTTGTTCTATATAATATTGCTAAAGACATAGGAGAAGCAGGCATCCTCCTACAGTGCTGGTAGGCATGGAAATGAACACAATTTTTGAGGACAGTTTGGCACTCTAATTCCCCTGCACAGCAATATTCCCAAAAGAATACCAGTCTTATATTGGGTATGTGTGTTACATAACTCTATTTCTATATAGGTAGATATGTTCTCATATGCATATTATATATATAAGGTTACAACATCACATGGAGGGCTGAAAGCATTCTAAGTGCCCATGAAAGGACAGTCATTAACCATATAATGATATATTTGTGGAAAATGAAACAAGCAACTGCAAACAATAAAGTGCATTGCTATGAGCGTGATAGAGACAGCTTTTCCGGAGCTGTCTGTGGCTCATTTCTTGTCACTTCCTGGCTTGGGTAGACTGGCTTTGTATAAGCTAATTTAGGTCAGTCTTGGTCATTGGTGTTATTTTATGAGCTTTATTGAAAGACAGTCCACACAGCATATAATACATCCCTTTGAAATATGTGATTCAGTGTTTTTTTAGTATTATCAGTTACACAAACCTCAGCCACAATTTTTGTCCACTCAGAAGAAACCTTGTACCTATCAAAAGTTACTCCCCATTACCAACTACCCTGCCTCTATCCCTGGGTACTCACTAATCTGCTCTTTGTCCCTATGGATTTGCCTATGGTGGATATTTCATATAAATTCTGTCATACAATGTGTGGTCTTTAATGTCTTGGCTTCTTTCATTTAATGTGTAATGTTTTCAAGTTCACTCATCATATAGCAAATATCAATATTTATTCTTTTAATGCCAAATAGTATTCCATTTGTTTTTTTAAAATAAAAAACACCATATTTTTTTTATTAGTATATAAGAATTTTCCCATTTTGTCTGTGATGAATAATAATGTTATAAAAACTGATATACAAGTTTGCATGTGAATATACCTTCTCATT
>PVKN010009442.1:0-23770 GCA_004027915.1 Capromys pilorides
TTTTTTTTTTTTTTTTTTTTTTTTCTTTTTTAAAAAAAGTATTTGATTGTTGTAGGATCTCACCACACAGCTCAGACTCACAGTTATCCTCCTGCTTTCAGACTCCCCAACACTGAATTACAGCTGTGCACCACGGCCCGGCTCATCGGGGCTGGCGCCGCATGTGGTTCCGAGCTTTGAACTGTAGTCTCTGCACTTGCCTAAACGGGCGCTTTAGTCCACTGAGCTATCTCAACAGCCCAGAAGTTTACCATTTAGATCTAAGAAAATACCTCAATTTTATTATATTTACGTTGTTTTGATCAATTGTATTACATAATAATTATAATTCTAGTAATGTTTTATATTGAGAGCCAGATGGTAACATTTTTAAAAAAATAATAAAATATTCTTTGTAATTTTCAAAACAAATTGTAAAACTTCCAGTAAGGAAATATAGGCCAAGAATTGGGTTTGCTGGCAGCATGAGAATGGTGATAGGGTTTCCCAGAGCTAACAAACATGTTTTAAAACTTCTGTCAGAGAGAAGTTTGTACAAACTAAATATGAATGATGTGCCAAAAATTAACCTTGTTTTCAACTCTGGTTGACTTATTTTTAAAAACACATTTTCACGATGTCAGAAGTTGTACTTTTTCAAGTATGTGCTTAAAATTCATACGCTACAGTTAGGGTTAACTGTAGAATGTAAAAGGGACTGTGTGTGTTTTTTAGATTTATTTTAAGCTGTACTCACAACAAAAACAGAAAAAGAAAAAGAAAACCCAGGAAAGTTTCTGGCTATGGGCCAAATAGGGTCTGCCGGAGGTGGTGGTTGAGAGACCCACCCTGCCAGGTAAACTTAGGGAACCTTTATCCTGTAGAATCTGAATTTCTTCATTGTAAAAAGAAAGACTCAGAAGCAGGGCATGGTGGTGCATGCCTGTAATCCCAGCACTTGGGAGACTGAGGCAGGAGGATCGGTGTTAATTCCAGACCAGCCTGGGCTACAAAAGTGAGCTAAAGGCCAGCCTGAACTGCATAGCAAGACCCTGCTTCAAAAAGACCAAAAAAAAAAAAAAAAAAAAAAAAAAAGAAAAGAAGACTCAGAAATCCTTGGTGCAGGTCAGAGATATTGTAAGATGGGGAACTTTGTAAGTGATGCTGAAATTACCTTGAATGTTGGTGGGCCAATGTTGGCTTGCTTTCTCAGTTTCCACAGCAACACCCTGAGACTGGGTGGTTTCCTTAGCTCATGATTCTCAAGGTGGAAAGTCCAAGGGCCTGCACCAGATCCACTTTCTTCATTGTAACACAGCAGAGGGCATCGTCTGATGACTCAGAAGGAGCTTGCTAACCAGGGATTTCACTCCCCATTCCTGCTAACGCTGTGCTGGGGACCCCACTGTCATAGCCTTATCTTCTTCTGTTACCCCTCCGAGGGCCTCTCCAGACCTACCAGTAGTCATAGTAGGCAGCAGGTTTGTGGCACATGGCTGTGAGAGGACACCTTCAAGCTGTAGCAGGCTGAGAGCTCAAATGGCGAGATGTCTTGCGGGTCCCACCAGGAGGCCTGAGGAGATTTTAGGGGGCTTGGCACATGCCTGCCTGGTGCAGTCACATGACACCTGAAACCACAAAGGACCCAGGCCACTGTCAGAGAGCATTGTTACACATGCAAGAAGGGCTACATGCCGATCTCAGCAGAAAGAAATATATATAGTATGTATTTAATGTATTTGGTACAGTGTCTCACTACACCCCTCAGACTCTTAGTGATTCTCCTGTTTTCAGCTTCCCCAGCACTGGGATTACAAGCATGCACCACCATGCCTGGACTCTGGTGGCCAGCTCAGCTGCCTGTGGGTGTGGCTGGCATGGCACATGTTGCTATGGGTTGAACCCAGTCCCCGAGCTTGCCTAAGCAGGTGCTTTGTCCACTGAGCTGTCTCGCTGGCCCTTAGAATATTCGCGTGATGACAAAGAGCTGTAGGAGTTTTGGGGTCTGGCTATGGGATGTCTTCCAGCATAGCATTCCAGGGAGGCAGGTGCATTTCACAGCAAGCACAGTGGGTCACTGTCCAAAAGCCTAGGGGCATAAGAAACAACTCCTGGGTTACCGCTCAAGGCTGTTGTATGTGAACTTCCACATGTTTTATCCGTTTGTGCAAGGCAGTGTAAGATGCAGAGCTTCTAGCCCTCCAGTTGAGCGACCTGAGGCCAAAGGAGTCTTGCTGAAGGTGGTCCAGCTGGCCACAGGGGCCAGGGGTTGAAGCGGGCCCTGGACACGTGCCGCAGAGGCTTAGGGAATCCTGCAGATGGCTGATTCAGAGTGAAAATGATAGCAGTACACGGGACCCTGTGGTATCCAGACAGGCATGGGAGGAGGGTGGAGTCATTTCTGAATGTTGGGTTTAAAGAAGCCCTTTTATGTGGCGTGAGCTGGTGCTTGCTGTGCTTCAAGAGAGAGCTTGAAAGGCAGGGATGCAGCTCGGTGGCACAGTGAAAAGACAGACAGATGGACGAGAGAGGGAAGGAGAGAGAGAGAGAGAGAGAGAGAGAGAGAGAGAGGTGTCGAGCCTCAGGAGTGACTTCACCCCTCTGTGGGAGCAGATACATGTGTCCAGAACAAATGAATAGCTTGACAGAGTTTGGAAACAATGCCTGAAGCCCAGCAGTGGACCAGTTTGGTAGGAGCAGAAGTGGCAGGGGCCCTGGGTGCCATCTTGGACCACACAGTGCTGCAGAAATCTCTTCTGGGTTCTTTTTGCCTAACACAAGTCAAACACAGTGGTCCAGGCTGAAGTGCATCCATAGTACTCCATAGGATACCAATATTCTTAGAGAGAAAAGAAAGTGAGAAAACTCAGAAGGAGCAGCCTGCTGTGATACACTTGCTGTGGTCCGTAATAACCAAATATAAGGACAACTGGGAAGCAGAAAGTGTTGCCTGCCAGTTGTTCTAGAAATCAGAGAGGGACAATCCTACTTTGAGCTACTTGAAGGTGGAATAACAATAGAGCCCTCTATATCTATCAGTTCTACGTATATCAGTTCAAGCAATGGCACAGCAAAAATATTTGAAAAAACATGGTGAACATTCCAGCGTTTTCTATTTATTGTGTCCTAAAGAAAGCAGTCTACCATCAACGTAGACGATGTTTACATTATGTTGGTTGCTATAAGAACCTAGAGATGATGCACTGTTGTGTCTAGGTTTGATAGGAGGGACTTTCACATCTGTGGTAGTTTGTGTTTGCCAGGATCCTTCATATCTCTTGTGGGTTCCAGGGAAATTAGAAAACTTCCAGTAGGATGGAGACTACATTCTGGTTTCATGGTCTAGGGAGGCCTTCTGGAGCGCAGGAGTTGGAGGGTGGCCTCTGTGTCAAGGACACTGTGCAGACAGATCTGGCTCTTGCAGCACAGAGCTGTGTCCCGGCCAGGGTGATGGAGAGGTAGAGGCGTGGATGTTTGCCTTGAACTTGGCAGGACACAGCAAGCTGTGATTTCTTTAAATTTTGCCAAGTCAGTTGTGAGTTTTTGGAATCTGTTCATGAGCTTTGTTATTCATTGTAATCATGTTTCAACCATTTACCAGTTAGGTATTGTAATTGGCTGTCTCCAGGGCAGAGAGATGCATGGTAGAGGGGCACTAGTTGATGGTAGCAGAAGACACTAAAGCATTGAGATAGAGAGAGATAGAGAGAGAGATAGAGAGAGAGACCTTTCTGTCTCTCATATTGTATCTAGTCTACCAAAATGAGGGTGATGCCATTCCAGTCAGCAGACTGACCTAGCAATTACCCAGCCTTAATCTCGGCCCCCTTACTCCCAGTATTGTACTGTGAATCAATAACACACTCTAGATGCAGCCACCTCTGAGAAAGGTGTGCCCACTGATGGCTCTGGGGGGACCTCTAGACACTAACCGTAACACTTGGGTGTGGGGTATTCTGTCTCAGCAGTGAGAGAAAAGTAGCTGCGTGTGCTAAGAAGTGGGGCCTGGCTGGAGGTGGTCCCGGGGCTGTGACCTGGAAGGGCACCCTCTCGTCCCTGGCCCTACCATTCTCTGTTTTCTGCCGCCACGAGTTCAACAGTTTTCTTCAGCCCTTCTGCTGTGGCACTTCTGCCTTGAAGCCAGGGAACCATGGACTGGGCCTCTAAAACCATGATTAAAAATTGGCCTGTCCTCCTTGAAGAGTTGTGGGCATCAGGTGTTGCATCCCAGGGATGAACATGTGCCTAAGCCCTTACTAGTATAAGCAGTGCTTTTGAAGATGTGATGTTATGGATACGTAGGAAGCTTGTATAGACCGCAGCATTGACGTGAGCCTGCTAAGCTCCATGCTACCTAGAGCTATGTATCAGTCTTCCCTTGATATATTAGGCTGTCTCTTTGTGTGTGTGTGTGTGTGTGTGTGTGTGTGTGTGTGTGTGTGTGGCCAGCTCAGCCCACCCTGGGGGAGGGGCTGGAGCAGCATGTGGTGCCAGGGATTGAACTGTGGTCTCTGTACTTTGCCTAAGCTTGCCTAAGCAGGTACTTTAGACCACTGAGCTGTCTCACCGGCCCCGTTTCCATTGTTAATCTGTATTGCTTCAGTCACTAGTAATGACATCGCAGTATGAGGGACCTTGTCATTCAGTGTTCTCCACTCATAATCTAGTTCCCCATCCTATGTATCTAGATTTAAGAGGTTCAGTCGTTTATCAGGTTTGATACGGATGTCATTCTCTTTCCAAGGGATCTTAGGCTGTTTTTAGTAGTTTCTGCTGTCACAAAGCAGCTGCTGCAATGTTCTCTGTCCTTGGTCCACAAATGCACTTACTGCCCCAATTAAAAGCCTAAGGAGAGCTGCTGAGCCAAAGAAAGGTGAATTTGATAATCGCATTTTATAAGAAATCACCATAGTAACCACCAAGCTGTGGTCCTATTAGGAGTGATAGTCATCACCAGTGAATGTAAGTCTCCTTCAGAGGTCATGCTTCTGGTATCCCTGTATACGACATGATTAGACTTCTTCACTTTCGTCAAGTTCATACCACACTGAATTTAAAATACCCATCATGTCCTATCTCTTTTTTTTTTTTTTTAATTTTAATGTGATTGGTACATGGTCTCGCTATGCAGCTTGGATTGGTAGTGATCCTTCTGTTTTCAGCCTCCGCAGTGCTGGGATTACAGGGACACAGCACCACACCCGGACTCCATTGCCTGCTCAGTGTGCACTACGGCAGGTCTGCGTGGTATGTAGTGCTAGGGATTGGACCCAGGTCCCTGCGCCTGCCTAAGCAGACACTTAATCCACTGAGCTATCTTGCCAGCCTGTGCCTTACCTCTTTTTATGAGTTTAATGACAATTTGATTTGGCTGTTATGAAATGACTACAATATTTGTGCCTGTGGCCTAGTTTTCCATTGGATTGTATTTTTCTCATGGATTTGAAAACATTCTTTGTGTATTCTGAGAGCTATATTCTTTCTTTCTTTCTTTCTTTCTTTCTTTCTTTCTTTCTTTTTTTTAAATGCTTTTAGTACAGGGTCTACAGGGTCTCACTACACAGGTTAGGCTCATAGCAATCCTCTGGTTTTCAACCTCCCAAGCGCTAGGATTACAGGTGTGCAACATTACGTCCAGTCTCAGTCAATGTCTCAGCATGCCCTGGGGGCGGGGCTGGCACAGTATGCCCAGGATTGAACCCTGGTCCCTGTTCTTGCCTAAACAGGTGCTTTAATCTCCTGAGCTATCTGGCCATCCCAGGGCTACTTTCTTGTGATAAAAGTATGACCTCCCAGTTCTTGTCATGTATATTCATATTATGTAAAGCATCTCTTTAAAAAATTTTATAGTTATGGCCTTACATTCAAGGAAGTCTACTATAGTCTGTGACTATACATTGCTTACTTTTCTTTCTTTTATTTATTTATTTATCTTTTTGAGACAGGGTCTTGCTATGCAGTTCAGGCTGGCCTCGAGCTCACTTTTGTAGCCCAGGCTGGTCTCGAACTCGCACTGATCCTCCTACCTCAGCCTCTCAAGTGCTGGGATTATAGGCATGCACCCCCATGCCCGGCCTCTTTTAATTGTTTTAAAATGATTTACAACTCTTTTTTTCCATGTGGTGTGGCAGCCCTACATCATTTTTATCCCCGAGGAGAGGTAATGTCATTTGGGAAACAATTTTTTTCCCTCCGTTGTTCTGAAGCACCACTCTGGTTGGCCAAATGTCGACATATCCGAGCATTCGTCTTCTTCTCTCAGTTAACTTTCTCTTCTTCACATCCATGCAGTTCACTCTCAGTTCCTGCTGCTCTTGAGAAAATTTTATATTGTTTTTCTGAAAGAAGGTGCTGATTTTCACTTATGTCTGCCTTTTCCCTTCTGTGGGCTTTCAGGGTTCACTTTTGAGAGCAACACCCACAAATCCAAAGCAACAAGTCCACAGTGAAAATGTATTTTTTTTAAAATTTGATTTTATTTTATTTAAACCTCATTTATTTATTTGTGTTATGGCTGGCTCAGCCTGCCCTGAGGGTGGGGCTGGTGCAGCATGTGGTGCTGGGGATCGGTCCCTGCAGTTGCCTAAACTTTCCCAGGCAGGTGCTTTAGACCGCTGAGCTATCTTGCTGGCCCAAAAATGTATTTCTATCTTATTAAATCTGCAGGCCAGTGAAACAATGCCCTTGATATCTTCTGTGATTTTTTTTTTTTTTTGAGCCTCTCCATTCTTGATAATTGTCTTTACCTATGTGATTAAGTCTTACTTTTTCTATTAAAGTTTTCTATTTCTCTAGGTCTTTTCATAGAACTTGTAGTAGAATTTGTTCCTAGCAAACTGTTTTCTGATATCTTTGGAAATGCTGTGTTACTGGAATGTACAAAAAACAGTTGACTTTTTATGTCAAGCTTGCATCTGGTCACCTCAGTGAATTTTTTTTTTTTTTTTTTTTTTTTCCAGAACTGGGGATCAAACTCAGGACCTTGCACTTGCCAAGCAGGTGCTTGTGCCCCTGAGCGATCTCCCCGACCCCTATCTTTAGCATTCTTAATATTTTTGTATGCATATATAGATCCTTCTATATAAAGTCCTTATGAGTAAAGAAAGAATTTATTCCTTCATAGTTCTCACACTTTACCTTGTTTCCTGCTTACGTTTGAGCCTGTAATACAGTGCTGAAGGGAAACTGTCTTGGAAGATATTTTTCTTGTGCATGGTTTTTATAAACTGTGTTCTAATTTAATTAAGATTATTTGCTCTCACTTTTTTCAAAATGTGTTTTATTAAGCTAAGGAAATACCCTTATAATTCTGTGTTGTGTTTTGTTTTTATCATCAGTACATGTTGACTTTTTTATTTGTTTTTTTTGTTTTGTTTTGAGGCAAGGTCTTATGAACCCCAGGCTGGCCTTGAACTCACTATGCAGCTTAGGCTGACCTTGAATTCATGATAATCCTCTGACCTGAGCTTCCCAAGTGCTGGGATTACAGAAGTGTACCACCCACCAGGCTTTCTCCTCTCTCCCTCTTCTCCCCCTTCCCCTTCCTTCTTTCCCCTCCCCCTTCCCCTTCCTCTCCCTCTCCCTCTCCATTCCTTTCTTCTGCCTCCCCTCCCTCCTCCTCCCCCTCAACTCCTTCCCCCTCTTATGCCTCTTCCTCTCCCTTTTTAAAATAGGGTCTCTCCGTGTAGTTCAGGCTGGCCCTGAGTCCACTGTGTGGCCTAAGCTGGCCTTAAACTAGTGGTGATTCTCTCTGGAGTGCTGGGATTACAGGTGTGCACCCCCATGCCTGGCCATCTTGTTGACTTTTATCAGAGACTCGGTTTCCCTAGGCTGGTGCGGCACTGTGTTCCCAGGAATCTTCTCTCACTGTATTTATTAGTGCCTGTTGCACCATCACATCCCCCTACATGCCTTGGACAACCAGCTTGCTTGAATACACACTGCAGCACATCTGGGTTTTATTTGCTCATATTGTGTTTTGAATTTTTTGCTTCTCTACTCATGAGAGACTTGGGCCCGTATTTTTCCTTCTTTTCACTGCTTTTGTCTGATTTAAGAGAGCCTTTCCTGCCCCTCCCCTCCTCTCCCTTCCCCTTCTTTTTTTTCCACCTCCTCCTCTTCTTCATCTCTTCTTTCTTCTCCCTTCTTTACCCCTCCCGTCTTTTTTTCATATTTCTTAGATTCTGTGTATTGATCTGAGTTACGTTTTGTTTTCTGAAAAAATACAACAAATTTCATGACCATATAATAAAGGGATAACAGTAGTTTTTGCACTGTTTTCAAAACAGTTATTTATTTTCAAAGCAGTAACTCAGCACAAGACATAAACACATCCTTGCAGTGTACCTGCACGTACAAATGAAGAGCAAAGCAGGTAAGTAGGAAATAGGGAAAAGTTTAAATACTTCCCCGAATTACAGATTTCATTGCTTTAAAATTTTTCTGTGTACGTGATATTTTATGTCTTTGATATTAAAAGTTTATCTTAGTTCATTGGAAAGAAACTTTGTGTTATTAAGTTGCATATTTTCATCAATAACACAGTAACATTAATTGTGTTAAATTTTGGCAGTGCTCAACTGAAAATATGACCTAGTGATTTCCTTGTGGAAGGACTTCTAACTACTGAATTGTTTTCAGAAAAGTGGTAGTTTTGTACTCTTCTGTAGTTTTAGTCAGCTTTCTTCATTTTAGGAGATAATCTTAGCAGAGTTTTTGTTATTATTATTATTATTATTATTATTATTATTATTATTTTGTCTTTTCGAGACAGGGTCTCGCTATGCAGTTCAGGCTGCCCCAGAGTTCACGTTGTAGCCCTGGATGGTCTCAAATTTGCAGTGATCCTCCTATCTCGGCCTGCAGAATGTTGGGATTACAGGAGTGCACCACCATACCCAGGATCATTATTGCTTTCTAAAGAAAATATTTTGGATTTTGTTTGTCTTCTCCGTTGTACACGTGCACTCCTTTCACGTTTCCTCTATTGAGCAGTGTGTGGTGCGTTCCCTCCTGTGACAGTGTCTGTTAGATGTTTCTAGCACTTGTTTCGTGTGTTTTGAAGCTGTTTCGTGTGGACTGATTTGGAAAGATGGTAGTTTCACAGTGAATTTTACCTTTCCCCCTAGCACCCTGACTACTGTTTCTCTAGCTGTGCTTCCTTAGTGAAAGCATAGCATGTCATTAGTTGATGTTTTCCTTGATCTCTCTTTTTCTTTCTTCACGTTGTGTATTTGGTATATGGTCTCACTATGCAGATTGGACTTGTGGTGATCCTCCTGTTTTCAGCCTCCCTAGCACTGGAATTACCGGCGTGTGCCACTATGCCCACACATGGTGGTTGGCTCAGCATGCATGGGGGATGGGGCCAGTGTGGCTTGTGGGACTGGGGACCAAACCCTGGTCCTGTGCTTGCTGAAGCAGGTGCTTAGTCCACTGAGCTATCTCGCCTGCTCTCCTCGATCTTTTTTCCATCACCCTTCGATGGCAAATCTCCTTGGGTTTTTATGGTTTTGTATCTCTTTTTGTTCAAATGCAGTTATAACATTTCTTCCCTTTGGCTGTCAAGGGAAGCATTTGTTTCTTACGATTTTTATCTTCCAGGGGCTGTTATTTTTTTGTATCTATTCCATTTTTTCCTTTTATAGTTGGGAGGACGTGCATGTTATTTCTCTGCTGCTAGTGCTTGTAGGGAAATTTTATTGTGTGTCCATAACTTTTTTTTTGAAGGCTGGAGAAACAGCTCAGCAGCCTAAGCACCTGCCTGGCAAGTGCATGGTCCCAAGTTGGATCCCTGGTACTGTCTGCTAGGCTGGCCCTGGAGCCCCCGGCGTGCTGTGCTAGCCCTGCAATTGGGCGTGGTAGTACACGCCTATAATCCCAGTGCTTGGGAGGCTTAGACAGGAGGATCACTATGAGTCCAAGCTGCATAGCGAAACCCTGTATCAAAAAAAAAAAAAGACCAAACCCCAAACCCTTAATTCCCTGTTCTCCCCAAACACAAGAACCTTATACTGGTGTGGCTTACAAGGCAAAATGCTGCTTTATTTGTTAGTTCTATTTTGTCTGGGTGTTAGTTATGTCTCATTCCTAACTGTCCTTGCAGCGTGTGATTCATGGTAGTGCTAGCAGCAGGGTCTTCGTCTCTATCTCTGGGTGCCTGACCTCAGCTTCTGGGTTTACAGCCTCTTGGTATTTAGAAGACCTGGGAGACGGGAGCTTTTGGGTTCAGGAGCTTTGTCAGCATCTTGTTGTCTGGGTAGGCACCGCAGATTGGCAGCGGGGAGGAAAGATATGTTGGCCCACGTGAAGGTGATGTGTAGCTCACTCTCACCTCTGGGTAAGGGCAGAGCTCCTTGGAACCTTTTATGCAAACACAGGAGGAACCCAACAAGTGTTAGGTCAGTAGTTTTCCTGTGAGGCTGAGGCAGGATGATCTCAGGTTTGAGTCCAGCCTGGGCAATTTAGTGATTTAAAAAAACCCCTGTCTCAAATAAGAAAATAAATAAATAAATAAATAAATAAGGGCTGAGGATGCAGCTTAGTGCAAAGATCCTGGGTTAAATCCATAGCATTGCATAAAAGAATATAGAATTAATAATTATCAAGTGGTATTCCCTTTATTCCCTGGTCTTTCCGCTATTCTCGAACTTTCTCTCTCTCTCCTTTCTGATTTTTAACTTTGATTAGTCCACACTGGCAGTACGTAGTCACGCTTGCGGAAGATGGTCCTTGAGCACCATACTCGCCCATTCTTTCTCCACCCCTGCCCCTCCTTGCCCCCATCTCTAGGTGCCCTTTGGGTTGCAGGATCTGTTTCCCACTCCACCAGCATCCGTGGATAGCTTGGTCCCTTCCTCCCAAAGCACACTAGCATTTTAAAAATAGAAACCTCTGTATCCCACTTTTTCCCCAGTGACTTGAAGTTCCGGGGCACGGCAGGGCGCGATCAGCAAGGTTGTGTGTCAGGTGTCCTTGGGAGGAGGCCGGGCCTCTTACGAGGTAACAGGAGGCCACTGGTCTGCTTGCCTCGCAGAAGTGCAGCACCGAGGTGCAGAGCTGTACAAGTGCAGCGCGTAGGAAGCCACGCCCATCATCCGGAGCAGGGCTTTCCAAACCGACGCCGTGCATGGTGCGGTAGCAATTGATCCCTTCCTGCAAGGATATCTTCAGAAAGCCAGGGTCTTAAAACTAAGTAAAATCAAAATTCTGCCCAGGCTCAGATGAAAATAACCCTGAAGACCTTGCGAACCCCACCTCCCAGGGCAAAGCCCGGGAACCCACGGGGCCCCAAAAGCACTGTGTACTGGACCCCCTCCCTTCAGCAGAAGAGGGCTGGAAACCATGGAAGTCTCCGGGAGGCCAGAGGCTGGACCAGCATCTGGCTGGACAGGGCAGAAGCCCTGTCCTCTTGTAAGCTGTGCGGATCATTTCAGTAGCCAGGTAGAGTTGCTGCTCCTCCAAGTTATGTGGAAGTTTGGTTATCTTCTCTAAAGCCAGCATCTTGAGCAGAGTGTAGTGTGCGTGCTGGTGGTCCCAGTACTCTGGGAGGCTGAAGTAGGAGGGGAATAAGTTGTTGGAACCAGCCTGTACAATTCGCTGACTTAGTGAGACTACCTAAAAATAAAAAATAGCCAGGCCTGGTGGCACACACCTATAATCCCAGCACTTGGGAGACTGAGACAGGAGGAAGATATGAGTTCTAGACCAGCCTGGACTATAAAAGTGAGCTCAAGACCAGCCTGAACTGCATAGCAAGACCCTGTCTGAAAAGAAAGAAAGAAAGAAAGAAAGAAAGAAAGAAAGAAAGAAAGAAAGAAAGAAAGAAAGAGAGAGAGAGAGAGAGAAGACAAAAAAATAAAAATAGAAAAATAAAAGAAGGACTGGAAGTGTCATTCGTTGTGAAGGTCCTGGGTTTGAAGCCAGTGTCTTGTCTAGCTATTCTGCTTCTATGGCTTCTCCTTGACTGCACCCTGGACCCATCTTCCAATGTCCTCAGCCCTGAGCCCCCCTGGGTCCCACCTGGAGGGGCCGCCCAGTCAGTGGTCAGTAACCGACCAGGATGTGTGCAGGACGGAGCACTGCATTCCGTCCACTGTCCTCGGTGTGCTCGCTTTTGCTGCTGCCACCCTGCTCGTCACCACCAAGGACTGGTTTCTCCTCAGCTCGTGGACCACATGCTATTTTTGGACTGCAAATTTCCAAAGTTTCTTCACCATCCACCTCTCCCAACCACATGCTGGAACCTGGAAATGTGTTTGCAGCTATAACCAGCACACTTAAATACCAGTTAAATTCAAAACAAGTACAAAATTCGTATGGCTGCTGGCCTGAAAGAAGCTATAAAAATATGACATGGCTGTGAGTCCTTTGGGGCCTCCAAAAATAAGTTGATGCTTCCTGAGCTTTTTAGAGCTTATTTGGGGCTCCAGAATAGCCCTGGCCACACGTTCAGGACATAGACTGAATCAGAGGACCTCAAGCCCGGGGCCCTGGCTCCTCTTGGCAAATTCCTGTCCTAGTTCTGGTTTCCCCTGCAACAAGATACATAGTAATGCTTCTTTATTTTTTTCTTTTTCTGAAATAGTAGAGATTGAACCCCAGCCCTCATGCTGACCTCTATCGTTAGTCTTTTTAAAAATATTTTTTTTTAATTTTTTATTTATTTATTTATTTGTTTGCTTGTTGTGTTTGTTTGTTTCTTTATTGATTTATTTTGTGGCTGGCTCAGCCTGCCCTGGTGGTGGGGCTGGCGCAGCATGTGGTGCTGGAGATCGAACCGCAGTCCCTGCAGTTGCCTGAGCTTTCCTAAGCAGGTGCTTTAGACCACTGAACCATCCCGCCGGCCCCTTTAAAAATATTTTTAAAATTTCAAAATAAAGCCTTTCTAAGTTGCACCTGGCTGATCTTGATCTTGGGATGCTCCTGCCTCAGCCTCCCAGAATGCTGGGATTGCAGGTGTGAACAGCACGCTGGGTGTGCTGGCAGAATCCTTGAGGACAGACTGCTTCTTTAGCATTGTCGGCATCCTTTACAGGGTCTGTTCTTAAAAGAATCATGAGAGAGTGAACTGAGGAGTCAGAGGTCTCCAGGGTAGAGGGCCCCACTAGCCTGTCCTACGGGTGGCATCCATATGCTGCTGGCTTTTCCACCTTTTTTTTTTTTTCTGCAGGTCATCTATTCCATCCCTACAGTAGCCTTATTGCCCCAGTCCCAGGTCACCACGTTGAGGGCGTGGGGCTTGGGAGGGGTTCCAAGGCCTCTGTGGTGTCATTTGTAGCTGGGTCTTGGATCTTAGGGTATCTTCGCTTCCCACTACTTTGCGTGAACCCCAGGTCCATCTCAACAAGGCCGAGGGTGCCCTGCAGCACCTCACCGCTTCCACTGAGCAGTAGACCCTCAGGGAAGGAGGCTCTGAGGTCGAGGGCACTGTACGCATCTGGGCACTGACGGCCTCTGTGCACGGCAGCTGTGATCCACAAACACAGCCAGTGCTGCTGCATCCTGAAAACATGTCGCAGTAAGAAACATGGCCATGAGTCCCCCTCAGAATCCTCCCCTCACTTGGAACACACCCCGTGGTCCCCACTGCTTTCTGCAGCAGCTCTGGGGCTCTCTTTCCTGAGGGTCTTTAGCTGTGCTGTCCTGGCTGCCTCTATGTCCTGAAGCAATTGCAGATATTTGCCTCGAGTGGTCACTTTGACTTTGGGAAGAGCTGGAAACCACCTAGTGCCGGACTGGGTGAATGTGATTGGTGAGGGTACAGCGTCAAGTTCTTATAAGTCTCCCTGTCCATTGCGTGGTGCTTGACAGTAGAAATTCATTATATAGATGTTTCCCTCCCCCATTATATTTTTGATCAAACCTCATAAAGAACTCAGGATAAAGGACTCCAGACTGCTCTGGAAAGTGGTTAGAAGGGGAGGCTGAGAGAATGAGTGTGTTTGAAGTGAGGGCAAAGATTGTGAAGGTAGCTATGGCAGTCTCTTATGGTAATGAATTATTTTAAATCTTCTTCATGCACTTTGATCATACTGTGTCTGTGTGAAATGAGGAACGTGCAGGACCCTTTCAAGTTCTTCCACAGCTGCATGCAAATTCTCACCGATGTCTTTGCCCATGGTGCTTGAGAGAATCCCTTGAACTGGCAAGCACTGAGGTGCTAGCTGTTGAAAATCCCACCCATGGTAAACTTTTTTCTTCTTTTTGGAGCTGCAGCTTAGCCTCTTCTCAGCCTGCCGTGCATCTGGACCAGTGTGCAGGTGCTGCCTGGGCCCTCCAGCCAGCCCTCAGTTTACAAGGTCTGGGCTGTGTTAGGACACCCCCTTTCCCAGATGCAGGGTCTACAGGCAGCTTGGCCTGGAGGTGTTGGGGAGAAACGGTGCGCTTGCTTCCAGTGCAGCTCCCTGGCCTCCGTTGTGTCTGAGCCAGGCCTAGCTCTGAACTCAGATAGTAGCTCCCAGGTCAGCAAGGAGGCTGAGTGTTCTGGGGGTTGGAGAATGCTCAGTGAATGTTTGCTGAATGAAACAGCTGCAGTAAAGAAGAATTCTCCTTTGTATTCTCTCACTGAGTTTGTAGAAGGATGTGATTGTGTGCAGGGCCCCTGCAGCATGACTGGCCCTGGGCTCAGAACTGCAGTGCACAGAGCGCTGTGGCATTGGCCAGGGAGTGGGCACATGTCCGTCGCATGCCCCCAAGTGGTTCTGCACGTCCTCACCCCTCAAGGGGCATGTGTAGGACAGGATGACACAATCCTTCAGCCCTCGGACTTGGGGCCCTTGAGGTCTGTGCTATTCTGTACCCTAGAGAAGCCCCAAAGCATGCTCTGGGAGCTACCTCTGCTCACAGGATTTTATTGTAAGTGAGGAAAAGAGTCCCCCCACCCCCGTCTATCCAGTCCTGGAGCTGAATGTTGGCTTCCGGGATCTGGATGCACAGTTTTCTGCTCCACAAGGGGCTCTCGGCTTCCCCTTGGCTGCTGTCCTGGATGGGGACAGGCCAGAGTGGGGTCCAAACGGAACCCCAGGAAAGCATGTGGGGTGCTGCAGGGCTGCGCACTGGCAGTCGTGGAAGGCAGGATGGAAGCGCACGGCAGGGCAGTCTGCTGTGCTGCTGTCTGCTGTGGACATGGCAGGTACAAGGTGCCACCGTCTCCTGGGAAGGAATCAGTGCTGTAGGCTGCTGTTCCAGGTGGGGGAAGGGGGGCACAAAGCAGAGGGGCTGGGCTGGAAGATGCCTCCGGGGAGGGTGTCGGACCAACCTGGACAAACGGAAGGGGAAGGGTGTGCTGCAAGCCTTGGAAAAGAAAACGAGAAACGCTGTCCATGAGCCGTGAAGAGAGCCCCAGGCCCAAGAGCGTAGAAACCCCTTGACCCACACGCCTCATAGATGGATCTAGAGAAGCCGCCTCGCCCTGGTGAGTGGCCCCCCCAACACCCCCCTCTCCCCCCCGCCCACATCTCCATGCTCTGCTGCCTGGCAGCAGCTTTCCTCAGTGCTCTCAGTCACTTCATGGAACTTCCTTGTGGCTCATTTTTTGGGGCCAACCCAGAGCCTCAAGGTCTACGATTTCAGCGAGTCTTTGTGACCATAACTGGTTTCCGCAGGAGTCCTTACCTGGCTGTACCTTCCCAGCAGGAGTTGCTAGTTGGAACTGTACTGGCAGGGCCTGGGCCAGTGTGCTTGGAATTCAGAGCTGGGAGCTGCGTGGTCTTTTTCTCCTTCCTCTCTTTGCCCCCAGCTGTCCAAGTAGTGGCCTCACTCTTCGCAAGGCCCCAGCCCTGGGGCAGCAGAGGTGAAATCGCGGGGTTCCAGACCTCTGGGGACTTTCGCAAGAGGTACAGTCCAGCTGGTGACAGATGACTGATTTTGGCAACAGAACTAAACTTTTTTCCTCAAATCAAGTATTGTGCCTGCATGAGTTGGAGGGGAGAGCCTGGGACCCCACTGCTGTCCCCTCTCCAAGCTCCTTGTTGCCCCTGGGCTCTGTCCTGCTCTTGTGTCTGCTGCCTGACTTCAGGGACAGTGGCCAGTGTCTGCCGCATCTGAGCAGGACTTGTAACTGCTTGCTACCCTGCTTGTCTTGTAGATTTAACTCACCTGACTGCTAAGAACTGTGGACTCCACCTATAAAGAGGTGTCACTCTGCCTCCTGCTGTCTCTGTTGAATTATACAGGGGTAATTTAGTAAGACATCCTTATAGGAAAACCAGCTCAGCTCAGGGTCTTCTGATAAGCACCGCAATTGCAGTGGGTTTATGTTGAATATGAGGGAGAGAGCTGCAATTTTTTTGTTTTTTTGTTTTTTTTTTGAGAAAAGTTTAAGCTAGGTTTAAGTTAAGAAAAGTGGGAGCATGCTTGTTAACTAAGCACCCAGAGAGGCTGAGGCAGGAGCATTGCAGCTAATTTGAGGCCAACTTGGGCTACATAGTGAGTTCAAGGCCAGCCGGGACTAGATAGTGAAACCCTGTCTCAGAACAACAGAAACAATGTACACATGTAGGAGTGCATGCTTGTCATCCTAGCACTAGAAGGCTGGGGCAGGAGGACTCCCAAGTTCCAGCCTAAATTGCAACGCAGTGACTTAGCAAGATGCTGTCTCAAAATTTAAAATGAGTGGCCGCTGGGTGTGTTGGCTCACGCCTGTAATCCCAGCACTTGGGAAGCTGAGGCAGGAGGATCAGTGTGAGTTCGAGAACAGCCTGGGCTACAAAAGTGAGCTGAAGCCAGCCTGAACTGCATAACGAGACCCTGTCTCAAAAAAGACAAAAAAAAATAATAATAATAATAATAATAATAAATAAATAAATAAATAAATAAAATGAGTGGCTGAATGAATGAATGTCAGGGGATGTAGCTGGGTGTGAAGGACTTGAGTTCAATCTGCAGTATGGAAAGAAAAAAGACTTAAAAGCCCCTTTGCCTGTCACTCTGCGTCATCTTGTGTGTGTGTGTGTGTGTGTGCGCGCGCACGCGTGTGTGTGTGTGTACATGTGTGTGTGTGTGCAGGGTCTCACTATGCAGCTCAAACTTGTAGTGATCCCCCTGTTTTCAGCCTCCCCAGGCCTGGGATTACAGGCGTGCGCTACCATTCCTGGACTCAGTGGCCAGCTCAGTAGGCCCAGGGGCAGGACCGGCACAGCATGTGGTGCCAGGGTTGGAAGCCCGGCCCCTGTGCTTGCCTAAGCAGGCATGTAGTCTGCTGAGCTATTTGGCCAGCACTTGTGTCATCTTTAATGTAAAGCAGTATTCACAGAACTGTTACTTGCCAAAGACCCCTGTACAGCAGAAGGTTGACGGCTCTGGGACCATCGCTCTGCTCTCCACCTCTGCCTCGTCTCCTGTGCCATTTCAACTCCATGTCCTCTTTGCAAATGACAAGTAGTTGAGCCCCAAACGATTGCCAGGATATTAAGAAATTGCCACTTTGCGTACACATCTGTGAGAGAGGAAGGGGAAGAGGGACAGGTGTGGGGCCAAGGTAGGGGTCATGGGTGCCATGTGATGTGAAGCTGGACCTTGTAGAGATCAAGGTCAAGGTTAGGATCAGTGTCCGTGAGATCACCTGTGCTGTCCTATGACTTCGCTTTACCGATGGCCAGGCTCACTGTCCCTCTATGTCAGCCCTCTTGTCTGGGCATTGAGTGCTGGGTTGTGGCTTGACAATGTTTGCTGTCTGCTCACAGTGGACCAAGCTGGTAACCCATGCCAGAAGTCCTGGTGGCACAGAGGACCAGGCTTGGAGCCAAGTCCAAGGCTGGTCATTGAGAGCTGCACAGTGTCCCCACTGGCCTGCAGCTCCAGGGAGCACTGACTGGTGTCTCAGGGTCAGTCCCAGGAAGCCTTGTGACTCTCACAACTTGTGCTTTCAGTGGGATGTCCAGGGCTGCTGGGAGATGGAGCTGGAGAAGAGAAGCAGAGGTGTGGGGAGCTGGGTGGCAGTGGAAGCTGGCCGCAGACTGGTGCCACTGTGGAGCTCAAGTAAGAGCACAGGCATGGTGGCTGTGTTTGCAAGTGCGAATATAGGTACAGAGCCTGACGTTGGGATGCATCTGGTCCCTGAGTCCTTGGGTTCCTTGGCCAAGGTGTGCGTCTGACCTCCAGGGCTCCAGGAGGCTGCCCCTGCCGTCGATCACTCTTTGCTCTATTTCCTTGTCTCTCTAGTGCAACGTCCTGAGACTGTTCAGCTCTGCTGTCCTATAGCTCTGAGAACTAGCTTGCTGTAGAGTGCCCTGCCTGCCCCTAGAATATGAGAATGTGTTTTAGAGCAGTAGGAGAATTGTCAATTTATGTGGAAACACAGGAGAAAAAGTCCAGTCACTGCTTTCTCACTGACTGAAGCCCTTCAGTCTCTTTTCTTCCACTTACCCATGAAGTGGGCCCTGCAAGAGGGTGGTGCACAGCCAGCTGGGCCTCTGGAGAATTCAGTCTCTTAGGGCTCATGTCTAGATGTTCCCTCAAAGTTGCAAGTGCTCTTAGGTGGCGCCGTATGGAGGTGCTTCCCTCTAGGGTGTGTGGTACAGAGCTTAAGAGCTTATGGTTACTAAATTGGTTTAGCGTAGCTCTGGGTGTGGAGAATGGAAGCCCCGGTCTGTTTGGGGTGGTACCAATCAATAAGCTGATAGCCTACGGAAGGAGAGAGGGAAGGCAGGCTCACTATTCACCGCTTACTGCTGCCGCTTCCTGGCTGCTGTGCCGTGGGCTGTTTTTCCACATCCATGCCGCTCTGCCATGCCATAGAGCTGGCTGACTGTAGCCAGAGTTAGCTCACAAACTGTGAGCTAAAATAAACCTTTCCTTCTCTGTCTTTGGCTGTTGAGTATTTTGTCTCAACAACAAGAAAAATAACTAGGAATATGAATAGAGTCAAATCCTTAGAGGTTCCCAGATCAAGTCCTTCGTTTTTCTTAATTTTTGGAGATACATTTCCTTGTGTCATTCAGTATGATTTTGAACTCATTGCAGGCCAGCTTCGAATTTGTGGCAGTCCAGCTGCTTGACTTCCCCGCGCCGGCATGACAATGACAGGCGTGCACAGCACACTTGGCTCAGATCAACTCTGCCAGGTGCATTCCTTGCTTATTTTCTGTAAGCTTGCTCTGGAGTGTGGAAGGAGCTTGTTGGAAGCTCCTTGGAAGCTCCAAGGGACCTGAGGACTCATCAGAGCAGCAGTCACAGACCCCTGAGCTGCAGTCCAGTTGGGCCATGTCCGAGGCTACCAGTGTGGAGTGATGACCACAGCACAAACCCCAGGAAATGACTGACATATGGAACTCAAGGAGAAAGCGGTCCTGAGTCAGGATTCCACAGAAGAGGTGCTTGGGGTGAGAAGAGCCACTGGCCTGCTCTCTGTGGATCAGGATTTATTTCACCTTGCTCAGCCTCAGTCTTATGTTTTCTTCTCTGTAAAGGAAGAGGCCTGGCCAGGTCCTTGGGAGGGACTTCCTCCTCTCCACCGATCCTGGCAAACGCTCAGGCTGGTGCGGTGTGGAGGAATCTGGCTCCCTCGTCAGGGACATCAGGCATGTTCAGTGTCCTCACTGTCCCTAATTCTCAATTAAGAGCATCTTGTTTACTTCTTTCAGCATGGAAGGAGGGAGGAAGAAGGGAGGGAACAAAGCGCTGGCCTGCACTAAATTTTCAAATTGTCAACAAGGGACCGGGCCACATCACTGGTCAGAGTAGTGCCAGCTTAAGCTGTATGTGTGAGCACGTGCCCACAGGCACGTGTGTGCTGGGCCGAGGCAAGCATTTTAAAAGTTCTGTTTTGGTGTTCGAAATAAAATCTGATCCTCTGGATGTCTGTTTTGGGCTATGGACTTACAGTTTTGGCTTCTCATTCCTTTTTGGGTGATTTCACTTAGGCACATTGTGTGACAGTTGGGCCCTTGGGAACGCAATAATAAATGCTTTTCTTTCCTACGTCTGGAGCTAATCGGTCAGTTTCTCAATGGCTTCCTCTTGTGTCACAGGGAGTGCTGTTGCTTCATAGTTACTTGATTTCTGCTCAGACTATGCTCTCTGTCCTTGGCTGTGTGCAGCTGTTAGGATGATAAAGGGCAAGGGCAGACCCAGTCCTGTCCCAAAGGCCAGATGAGTTCTGGAGCGACCCTTGTGTTCTATAGATGGAATTCCTGTAGGAGTGTGTTTACTGTCTTAGCATGCAGACTGCTCCAGAGCAGAGCTTTATTAGAACCTGCTGTGTTTAGGGCACTGTGAGTAGAGCCTGGGAAATGCAAAAGTATGGGGTGTAGGTGCAGCCTTCAAGATTTTAATGCATCTGGAGACAGAAGATCTGTGATGGAGACAGATGGTGGTTGGTTGGTTGCTTCCTGGCCCTTTGTTTTGATGTCCCTGTCTGGAGAGCTGGGCTTGTTCCCACCTGGTAGGTCTATCTCAACATCGGGCCCCCTGAGGACAGTACCCCCTTTCCTCTTGCCTGGCTGCCCACTTCCTCCAGCTGGCAGGAGCATCTGCCTTGTCCTGAGGTGTCTTGTCCTTCTGCATCTCTGCCTGTCCTCCTGCACCTTTTCAAATCAGCCTACCTCTCCAGCTTCTCCTTTGCAAATGGCAAATGGTCAAGCTCTAAATGACCACAACAATATTAAGAAACTACCACTTCCCATCTAGATCTGGGGGGTGGTGAGCAGAAGGAGCGGAGGAGCTTGTGTGGGGCCAGAGGTGCCAGGTGAGTGGAGCTGGACTGCAGTGATTCAGGCCAAAAGGAGGACTGTCTGGGAGGCCCATGGATGTTACTCAGCCACCTGCAGAGTCCCTGATTTCTTAACCTGTATATAGCATATTAGAACAAAGTGGTGTTTAAAATTGACAGCATGAGTATAAGCATTGGCCAGAACATCTGCAGAATACTTTAAAATTGGAGTTACTCTTCTAATGCTGTCTATGTCCTGCACTTTTGTACTCAGATGCAGAAACAAAAACAACTACAATAGAAAGACAAAAAAATCTGTTGTTGAAGCACCATGTCCCAGAATCTGGGAAGGCTGCATCCCGAGGTTTGTTTTGCATGAAGGAGAATTGCTGGTGAAGATACCCCAATGCTGGGATATCCTAATCTGATGCTACATATAATAAATGGCAGCCTCCTCCCTGGAGCTGGTGAAGTGCAGTAAATATTGATGTGAGAAGGTGCACACAGCTGAGGCTCTGTGGCAGTGATCTGCTGCATCTCAGCCTTGAGTGGAGTGACGTGGAGCAGTCCTCACACTGTAGACAGCTAAGTCAGTTATAAATATTACAGGCAGGTAGACAAGGCTAGGCCCCCAGCACCGAAGACAGTTGCGGCCAGAGGCACATTCACTGAAGACCAAGCTTCAAGAAAGGAAAGGCCACATCCACATTCTTCCCTGGGGATGAGCAGCAATGACTGATACCCTAAATAGGCATCAGTCGTGGTGGGAAATCAAAACCTCCTTGACCCAGCCCTCTCAAGAAGTCCTTGTCCGTCTGTGACTGGCTTCCTTATCTGATCCCCATTTAATCAATATTACCTAATTGACTATACTTGTGATCTGATTAGTTGGTCATGGTTTTGTCCTATTTCACACCCACTTTGTGATCTCCCACTGGATCAGTATTACCTAGTGGGTATACTTGTAATCTTACTAGTTGGCTACGAAACACCCTTGTTCTCAAGGGTTGGTGGCCCACCCACTTTAATAACTTTATTATTTAATAAATTTAATAAATTCTTCCTTCTTGCTATACTTGATTCCTTGTGTCAACTTGAGAAGTTTAGAACCTTCACTAAGTAATTCAGCAGTTCTGTATCTTAGGCTGTAGAGGACATGCCCTGTGGTGGCTGTGTCCACTCGAGGTGGTGGTTGTAGTGGTTGACTTGTGAGTTAGCAGGGAGCCAAGGCCCTCACTTTGTAACTATCCCGAGCCTGTGCAAGGAGGGTATGGAGATGAAGTGAGTGCTACGCCTGCCCCAGGGCGGAGAGCCTGCTTACGATAAAAGGGAGGAAATGAGGCTTGCTCCCCACCCCTCTTGCTTTTGCTGTCTCTTACTGCCAAGAGCTGTTGCCCCTCAGCTGTGCCACTTTGCTTTCCAGCCAGCTGATTATGGATTAAAACCTCTACACGTTGTGCTAAATAAACCTTTCCTGCCTTAATTTGGCATGTTGGGTAATTTGTCTCAGCATTGAGAGAAAAGTAAGACATTATTCTTAACCATCAGCTCAGTGTTTCAGACATCTAGCAGGTTGGAGGTTGTAATATTTTCTCTATATTATTCACAGGCCCATAAATCAGCTCTTTATCATTTGTTCCTATGTCACAGTGGGAGGGTGAAGTAGAAGAGGGAGGCTGGGGAGGTGTGTGGCATCCACTCCAGGTGTTTCCATTCCAAGCAGTGCCCTGCTCCCTACTGTACCTTGTGGGCAGGTCCGTTGGCATGCCCCCCTGTCCTCAAACACTGCATCTCCACCCCACACCACACATAGGTCTTTGTCCACTGGTCCTGCTTTCTTGCCTTTTGTGCTTTCTTTGGTTGTGTTCAGAGTTTGTAAATAACCATCCACATAGGATGCATTGGTGAAGACTTGTGATCTCTTATGACTTATACCTAGATATTGTCCCAAACACTTTTGTACTCATAGGTGGGGTTTTTGGAAGAAGAGCACATTGTGAGAGTGTTGGAGACGAGTTTTTGGAAGTGGAGGTCATGTTGAAAGAGGCAGTCCTGGAAGTGTGGCCTGGAAGGGTTTCTCTCCCTTCACAGCTCTGCCCTCTCTCTGCTTCCTGTCCACCATGATGCAAACATCCTCACCAGACCCTTCCGCCATGCTATTACTTTCTCAGAGTCAGCTGACCTGGCCATTCTTTCCAATTGTGGATGTTGGGTAGTGTCTCAACAGTGAGAAAATGACTGGGACACACTCCTTCCCTCAGCCAATCCTTCCTGGGGCATGTGACTGTCCCACCAGGGACCATGCTAGCATTTTTGTCACACTCCCTTGCCCAGGTCTGTGTGATGTAGGTTGATATCAGGTCTCAGGCCTGCTCCAATAAAGTCTCACCTGTCACTGTGTATTTATGTCACTTACCCTCCAAGTAGACTCTGATTCACCAGCAGATTACCACCCATCAAGCTGTGCATATGTTATGTATAGATTATGATTCTTTACCCATAGAAAGGCAGGCTGGTTGATTATGTTTTGTAGATACCTTCCCGGTTATGTGGGACCTCCAGTACTGGGGTGAGGACGAGTCTGCAGAGAACAGCATGGATCTGCTAGAATTTGCTGTGGCTGATTGCATGCACTTTGTCCTCACCAGCTCCACTGTGCAATCTGCCTTTAGTGACAGGAGGACATTCTCCCCGGAGTCACTGGGGCTGCGCCTGTGCTCATGGGAAGATCACCAGCACCCGAGGTGTGTGGGATAGGACTGATGGGTCACTGTCCCATATCCTTGCATTGTAGAGAGGTGGCACTGAGGCAAGGTGTGATGGTGGCTACCCAAGCATCCATTAACCACAGCAGTCATAGTGATGATAAGATGATCCCATTGGCAGCCGCCTTCCCTTCTCCTGCCTGACTGACTCCCCCTCACCTGGACCCTGGTTTCTCAGAAACTCACTTCTCTTGACATGCAGAATAAAGTACTACTGAATAAAGTACTACTGAGCTATGAAAAATGATAAACTCGTGGTTTTTATAGGTAAGTGGATGCAACTAGAAACCATTTTCATAAGTGAAATAAATTAGACCAGTATGTGCAAACATCGTATTGTCTTGCTAGTGTAAGAACCTGAAAGAGCAAATAAAAT
>PVKN010009443.1:0-14792 GCA_004027915.1 Capromys pilorides
AAATTTTTTTTTCAGGGGTGGGCGGCAAACCAGGGATTGAACTCAGGACCTTGCATTTGCCAGGCAGGCATTTGAATCTCCCTGGCCCCAGAATTTTAAATTTTGAAAGTCTGGAGTAATTCTTCAAAACCTGCCTTTTCTTGTTTTCTTTTTTTTTGTCTTTTTTCACACAGGGTCTTGCTGTGGTCTTGAGCTCACTTTTGTAGCCCAGGCTGGTCTCTTGAACTTGTACCAATCCTCCTGCCTCAGCCTCCCAAGTGCTGGGATTACATGTGTGTACCACTATGCCCGGCCATCTTTTCTTTTTTCGAGACAGGGTCTTACTATGCAGTTCAAGCCGGGCTTGAGCTCATTTTTTAGCACAGACTGGTCTTGAACTCTCAATGATCCTCCTGCCTCAGCCTACCATGTGCTGGGATTACAGGGATGTGCCACTATACCTGGCTTTGAAATCTGCATTTTCAACAAGGTCTCTTAAATGATTCCTACCTGATAAGTGGCCTGACTTCTGTGAGAAATACTTCCATAAGGTGTCTAAATGAGACAAAGACTGTGTGAAACCAGACAGAGGAAGTTTGAATTCACAGAAGAGAAACTTTTTAAGACAGGGTCTCACTATATATTTAGGTTGGCCTTGAATTTATTATGTAGCCCAGGTTTGCCTCGAACGCATGGTGATCCTCCTGCCTTAGCCTCCTGAGTACTGGGATTACAATGGTGGTGCACCACCATGCATGGCTCAAAGAAAAACTTCTGATGCAGAACAGTTTTGATAAAAGTGATAAAAGTAAATAAGACTGTACTAGGTAAACACTCATTAATGCTAACTGAGGGAAGGGAGGAGTAGAGACTGATATCTGATTTAATTGAATTACTATGTTTGGCTCTGATTTTATTTTTTTTTAATTTTATTTATTTATTTGTTTGCTTGTTGTGTTTGTTTCTTTATTTATTCATTTTGTGGCTGGCTCAGCCTGCCCTGGTGGTGGCGCTGGCGCAGCATGTGGTGCCGGGGATCGAACTGCCGTGCCTGCAGTTGCCTGAGCCCTCCTAAGCAGGCGCTTTAGACCACTGAACCATCTCGCCGGCCCCATCTGATTTTAACCTAAAGAAACATCTTTCATTTGATTTTGTTTTACTTACCTCAATATTGTGTTGTCTTTTGGTAACCAAGCATGTCCCCTTCATATCTATATGTTTGTTACATTTCCAAGATATCCAAAATATGCCACTTTTGTCATAAGTCATTGTTCTGGTTTTTGTCTAGATGTGTGGTGTCCCCCCCCCCCCCCAGCTTAATGCAGTCACAGGGGGACCTGTTAAAAATTTATTTATTTATTTGAGGGATTGGAGTTCGAACTCATGACCTTGCACTTGCCAGGCAGGCACTTGTGCCACGGAGCTATCTCCCCAGCCCCTCAAGTGGGACTTTGGCTGGCTCAGCCTGCCCTGGGTGTGGGGCTGGCACAGCATGTGGTGCCAGAGATCCATCTGTGGTCCCTGTGGTTGCCTAAGCTTTCCCAGGCAAGAGCTTTAGGCCACTGAACAATCTTGCTGGCCCCAACTATCATAATATTCTAAAAAGTATAACTTTATTTTTTTGAGACAGGGTCTCGATATGTAGTGTAAGCTGGCTTTGAACTTGCTGCAGAGCCGGGAAGATAGCTCAGTGGAATAAGCACTTGCCTGGCAAGCTCATGGTCCTGAGTTCTATCCCTGGTACCACAAACAAACAACTTTGAACTTGTGGCAATCTTCCTGCCTCAGCTTTCTGGGTGCTGGGATAATAGGTTCCCAACCAAAAAAGTAGTTTTCAACATTTGAACTAGCTCATTTGACTATGGCATGAACTCATCTATCACCTCATGAATATTTTATTTGTATAAATAAAATGATTATTGAATTTAGTGTATCAATATTGATGTCTTCCTATTTTAATAAGGAAACAAAATGCCTCCAATGATTTAAGTAGAGGTTAAATTATTTTAAGGCCCTACATGGAGAATAAAAAGTTGCTCAGTGTTAGGAAAAAAAGGAAACACAGACATGAGCTCAAAGGGACAGGCTTATTTGGAACAGATCTGAGAGGGCTGCTCTCTGGCACTTAGACCAGACCAGCAGCTCTTGTACAGCATGTGAATTCTTTTGTAGGGCCATGAGTGTAAAATAGGGATCATGAAAGGAAAACAAAATGGGCTTTCCAGAGGGGAGAATTGAGTGAAAAGGAGTGGTGGCTACATGGAATGAAGCTTGAGAAAATAGAGGGAGTAGTGGTTCTATGCCAGGAATAGGGTTGAAGAATATGATAGGAGCTGTAGGCTGTAGCCATGGTTACTGCATCTTATTATTATTATTTTTTTTTTTTTGCAGAACCAGGGCTCGAACTCAGGACTTTGCACTTGCCAGGCAGGCACTTGTGCCTCTGAGCTATCCCCACCCCCCCTTTTTTTTTTTTGGTTACTGGGTGTTAATTAACCCACATTATATGTCATTAGCAGATGTAAAAACATAGAGCAGACTCCTTCACTCAATTATAAGAAGTTCTTAGGTATGAAAGAAGAAATGCTTATTTCTCACATTGTTGATTTAGTATTATGTATCCATTCACATTTACTGGGAATGTAACTTTCTTTTTAAAAAGTAGAAAAAAATTTCTTTTCTTTTTTTTTTTTTTTTTTTTTAATTTTTTTTTTTTTTTTTTTTTTTTTTTTTTTTTTTTTTTTTTTTTTTTTTTTTTTTTTTTTTTTTTAAATTTTATTTATTTATTTTGTTTGCTTGTTGTGTTTGTTTCTTTATTTATTCATTTTGTGGCTGGCTCAGCCTGCCCTGGTGGTGGCGCTGGCGCAGCATGTGGTGCCGGGGATCGAACTGCAGTCCCCGCAGTTGCCTGAGCCCTCCTAAGCAGGCGCTTTAGACCACTGAACCATCTCGCTGGCGCCCGAAAAAAATTTCTTGAAAGAAAGAAGGCTTCTCACATGGACAGGAGGGTGCCTGGAAAGTGGGTTGCCCCATACTACCTTGGTTTTGTTTTGTTTTGTTTTTTGAGACAGGGTCTCTCTGTAATGCAGGCTGACGTTAAATCCTCTATGTATCCCTTGCCCCTTTAACAGTATGGTTATGGCAACTTCAAATTTTATTTGTGTTAGGGGCTGAAGGACATATTTTATCATTCTATAAATGTCATTAATATTCATCTGGGTGATAAGATGAAAATGCTGACCTGGTTGGAGCTGCAGCTCACATTGTTCTAACTTCATAGAATGGGTGCCTCAAACCAGGTGTTTTACTAACTGCAGCTGTACCATCTGTGGGAGCAGGTGGACAGATTCTGTGTCATCAGGAAAACACAGCTGGTGAGACTTAGGAGGAGAGCTAATTGCTTTTCCAGCTCATTCCAACCACATGTTCCTAAGCATAGCTTTTACCTTGGCTAAAGTATTGATTCTGGTTCAAGTAGTAACAGCAAAAGTGAAACAAAAAGTTAAAAGTTGGGCTACTTTGTGTTTTTTGTTTTGTTTTTAATTGACTCTGAAAAAAATACAGATTTTGTTGAGTGTAGCTTCAGTTTTTAAAAGGATACTTTAAGGTATTTTCTGCTCATCATGTTAACTTCTCTGAGAGAGTTCCTTGCAAGATTGTATATACTAGTCAAGGTATATATGCCAGCAAACTTTCCTCTGGAGACGAGACAGTGAGCAAATGAGTCTTTAACTGGGCAACAAAGAACGAAATAGAAGTCGTGGCTCTTGTGCACTGAACAATAGAGTGGAAATATGGATCTAACAATTGTAGACTCTTGGAAGGAAGATTAAGAATGTGTTCATGATCCTCCTTATGAACAAGTTATTTCCTTAGTACTGGGACTGAGAAAACTGGATTTCATTTGAAAATTGCCCTTTTTTCATTTTCTTTTTTTAAAAAATTATCTATTTATTTATTTGCTTGTTGTATTTGTTTGTTTCTTTATTTATTTATTTTGTGGCTGGCCCAGCCTGCCCTGGTGGTGGGGCTGGTGCAACATGTGGTGCCGGGGATCGAACCGCAGTCCCTGCAGTTGCCTGAGCTTTCCTAAGCAGGCGCTTTAGACCACTGAATCATCTCACTGGCCCCTCATTTTCTTTTTGTTTTTCTTTGACAGCATTTTGCTATGTAGTCCAGGCTGCCTTGATCTTGCTATGTAGCCCAAGCAGGCCCAATCTAGTCACTGACTGACTGTCTTTCTGTCTGTCTTTCTTAATGTTTTTTTTTTCTTCAATAGGATGTTACTGTGTATACCAGTGGGCCTTGAATTTATGATCTTTCTGCATTAGTCTCCATAGTGCTGGCCCAGCTGGGTGTGATGGTGCATGCATGTAATCCCAGCACTTGGGAGGTTGAGGCAGGAGGATGAGTGCGAGTTTGAGACCAGCCTGGGCTACAAAAGTGAGCTCAAGGCAAGCCTGAACTGCATAGTGAGACCCTGTCTCAAAAAAAAACAAAAAACAAAAAACAGTGCTGGCCTGGAACTCAAGGCCACCCTCCTGCCTCAGCCTTCTGGGTGCTGGAATTATAGGCATGTGCCACCACACCTGGCTTGGATTGCAGTTGTGTACCACTACACCAGGCATGGAAATTCTTTGTGAGATTCTATAGATCATATCCTGTGATGTTTGTGGACAAATGGCAAAGTAGATAAAGTGGCCAATGTGATATGGGGATCAATGAGTTGTGTATGTGATCTTATTGGGATACATGAAGGGAGTTAGGAATTTGCCCTATAATCCTTAAGTTTTAGCTTCATATTTGTATGTCTCAATTCAAGAGGTTTGTGCATTTGAGCATTTGAGAAGGGCCCAAGATACATGGGCAAACAGGACATGGTGGCTCATGCCTCTAAATCTCAGTGCTTGAGTAGGTTGAGGCAGAAAGCTCAAAAGTTGAAGCCCAGCCTAAGCAATTTAGTAAAACTCTGTCTCATAGTAAAAAAGGATTAGGCCTAAGAGAGAGAGAGAAGGGAGGGAATTATTATTTATGAGAGCTTTACCTCTCCCATCACCCAAAAAATCCCTATGTATGGTTAAGGGGGAAAAAAACTTGAAATGCCCATTTGAAAGGCTTAAAAATAGTGGCTGCTACACATGGTGGTGTGTGTCTTAATCCCAGCACTCAAGGCTAAGGACAGGGCAGGGTGGGCTACATAAACAAAATCAACCATCTAAAGAATGATTCCTGACAAAGAAAAGACAGAATTGATAAGTCTTTAAGGTTGGTTTGCAGAAGTTGGTTGATTGTAGACCTTTACCCTTAAACTAGATAAGAAAAGGGGCCAGCGAGATACCTCAGTGGACTAAAGCGCCTGCTTAGGTAAGCACAGGGACTGTGGTTCAATCCCTGGCACCACGTATCACGCCAGTCCCATTCTCAAGGCTGAGCCAGCCAGAATCTAGGCATAGTGGATGCATCTGTAATCCCAGCGCTGGGGAGGCTGAAATGAAAACAGGAAGTTTACCACAAGTCTGAGCTGGGTAGTGAGACCTTGCAACAACCAAATATAAAACTAGACAAGAATGGACAGGCAGCAACAGATCTGCCTTATTCAGCCTCTCAAATGCTGATGCAGGCCTTTGATCCCACTATTTGGGAAGTTGAGGCAGGAGAAGCTCAGCAAGTTTAAGGCCACCCTGAACTACATAGCAAGACCATATCTTGAATAACCAACAAACCTTATTTTGTATTCAGAGAGAAAGTAGATACACACTATATATTTTCAGTGGAACCTGCAGTGTAATGTCACCTAGGATCTTGTTAAAAATGTAGAATCTAGGTCAGGTGTGCTGGTGCATGCCTATAATCCCAGCACTCAGGAGGCTGAGGCAGGAGATATTGGCAGGTTTGAGGCCAGCCTAGGCTACACAGTGAGTTTAGGGCCAGCCTGCGCTAACAATGTGAGAGCTTTTTGGTTGTATTGGAGTTTAAACCCAGGACTTGCACACTGAGCTGCATCCCCAGTCCTTCTAAAAACTTTTGAGACAGGGTCTTACTAAATCACTAAATTGGGGGGCCAGTGAGATGGTTCAGTGGTCTAAAGCGGCTGCTTAGGCAAGCTTGGGCAACCCCAGGGACCACGGTTCAATCTCCGGCCCCACATGCTGCGCCAGCCTCACCCCCAGGGCAGGCTGAGCGTCCATAATATAAATAAATAAATAAATAAATTAATTAATTAATTTTTTAAAAAAATCACAAAATTGGCCAGGTAGGGTTTTAATTTGCAGTCTTCTCATTTTAGCACCTTCCAGAGGATTTGTGATGATAGGCGTATGCTACCACACCTGGATTAATTTGCATATTGATAAATTTTTCCAGATGATTCACATACACACTAAATGTTGAAATGTATTGACTTAACCTGTACAGTTTATAATAAATTAAGATGATGAATTCTTATTTTCTAAAAGCATTTTAAGAAGTGGGATTAATCTGGATGAGCACAAAGTCTTATTGCATTGGGCTCACTCATAGTATAATGAATAAATTAAATTTGCTAATAATAAGCAAATACACTAAAATCAAGTTAAAGAAATACTTTTTTTTTTTAATTTTATTTATTTATTTATTTGTTTGCTTGTTGTGTTTGTTTGTTTCTTTATTTATTCATTTTGTGGCTGGCTCAGCCTGCCCTGGTGGTGGCACTGGCGCAGCATGTGGTGCCGGGGATCGAACCGCAGTCCCCGCAGTCGCCTGAGCCCTCCTAAGCAGGCGCTTTAGACCACTGAACCATCTCGCCGGCCCTAAAGAAATACTTTGAAGAGAGCTGGTTGTGGTGGCACATGCCTGTAATTCCAGCACTGGGGAGGCTGAGGCAGGAGAATTGGTGCAAGTTCGAGACCAGCCTGGGCTACAAAAGTGAGCTCAAGGCCAGCCTGAACTGCATAGGGAGACCCTGTTTCAAAAAGACAAAAAAAAACTTTGAAGAAAAGTAAAAGCAAACTAAGAGATTGGGCAGCTTCTGTTTAAAAGCTAATTTTTTTTTTTTTTTTTTGTACAGGATGTACAGGGTCTCACTATATAGACTGGGCTCATAGTGATGATTCTCCTGTTTTCAACCTCCCAAGTGCTGAGATTACAGGCACTTGCCACCATGCCCAGTGTCAGTTGCCTTCTGAGCGCGTCCCAGGGGTGGGTCCCACACAACATGCCAGGGAATTGAACCCTGTCCTGGTCCTGGTCTCTGTGTCTGCCGAAGTAGGCGCTTTTAAGTCCACTGAGCTATGTGGCTACCCCAGGCTGACCTTGAACTCATGATCTTCCTGTCCCTCATTTTTTTATAACTGAACAATGTATTCTTTATATATAGCTCATCTCTTTACTCACAAATACTATATTTGAGAATTTGCCTATGTGTCAGAATGTTTTTTTTGTTTGGTGTGGGGTACTGGAAATTGAACCTTGGGCTTTCACACTGAGCAACATTTCCAATACTTTATTTTCAGATAAGAGTATCATGGGGCCTCTTATCTTGGCAGGTTGGGCTTTCATTTGTAATCTTTCTACCTAGGCCTCCTAGAGCAACTTTTATTTATAATCTTGAAATTAGTATATGGTGATCATTTGTGGATATGAGCAGAATGGAGAAAGTTTTTAATAGTTCAGTACATTTTTCTAGATGATTTGGAACATGGAGACATCAACTTTTAATTTGAGTTCTACTGTAAATAAGTTCTTTTCATGTAGTGTCATAGTTTTTGACTTTTTTGTGGGTGCTTTAGTATGTCCTGTCTTGTTTTTGAGATAGGGTCTTACTATGTGGCCCAGGCTAGGTTACAGGTGTGCACCACCATCCCCATTTGACATTTTTTTGTTTTTCAGTGGTTACTTTAATAAGAAAAGGATGCAAGCACCATGCTGAAAATGAAGAGCTATATATAGCATATCTAATTTTCATAAACCCAAGGCTCTTGTTACTGGGAAATACCTTGAACAAACTTGTTCAGGCTATCATGTTAATGATCAGTAACACATAACCTGTATATTACATATACAAGGTCTTGCTGTGTAATGCAGGCTGGCCTTTAATTCACTTGTGTAGTTCAGGCTAGCCTCAAACTCAGAGTGATCTCCCTGCCTCAGCCTCCTGAGTGGTGGGATTATAGGCTCAGCTAGTATTTGCTGTTTTAAGTACTTGGAGCAGTATCAAAGTTGTCATGATATGTAAGGCAGGATCTTCTTCACCCATGAAGAAAGCTAATTAATCAAGAAGCTTAGAGAGGAAAGTTGGGAGAAATATTATTATCCTATGAGCTGTGAACCTAAAGACCCTTTTTTCTGGGAAGCTGACTTAGGGATGGCTTACAAAGGAGATGAATGTTTGTAGATCAGTGAGTATCTTCTCATAATGTGGAGGCTTGTGGCTAAGTGATGTACATTTTACTAGTTAGGAACTGTATTTTAAACTTTAATTCTGCAAATCTCAGCAAAGATCATTATGATAAAACCTTGGATTTGTAACTTGTTCTGTGAGTGTCCTGCAAGATGCACAAATATTTCTAATAAATTTTAAGTTGATAAATGAGTGATGTCTTGTAGTATGAGTAGTAAGTAGGTAAGATAACTGAAGTTCACATGAAAACTGAACCAATGGTAGTTTTCTTGGGATTGTGCGTGTCCTATCTTCCAACAGCAAGAGGTTATGGAGAAAATCATGTCTGCAGAGGAGAAAAGGTCAGGAATCCCTCACATCAAATGAGATTGGGGAAAAAAAATGAGATTAGGGAGATGTGTAAAATGTGAGAAACAGCACAAAATTTTGTAGAAAAGCACCGCTCATACAAGGCTGTAGCAGTACAGTGAATCTGTTTAAAGACAGTGCAGTGTCTTATTTCTGTGAAATGTTCAAAAGGAGGCAAAAGTGTCTTTGGGTAGGTTCGTTGTTAAAGTTGTATGAAAAGAAAAAGATTCCGCATGATGCCATTAGTGATAATGAAGGTCATCCTACACAATAATCCTTGTCTCTTATCTCACAGCAGCCACACACATTTTCAAAAGTGCAGGTTACTTTTTTTTCTTCAAATTCTATTTATCTATCTATCTATCTATCTATCTATCTATCTATCTATCTATGTATTTATTTGCAGGACCGGGGTTCAAACTTAGGATCTTGCACTTGCCAGGCAGGCACTTGTGCCTCAGAGCTATCTCCCCAGCCCCTAATCTTTTTATCTCACTACCAGCTCTAGACTCAAAGTGATCTTCCTGTTTCAGCCTCCCTAGTGCTGGGATTATAGGCGTGTGCCACCACTCCCTGTCTTGTTGACTGGCTCAAGACATCCCAGGGTGGGACTGACACAGCATGTGGTACTGGGGATCAAACTAAGATCGTTGTGCTTGCCAGGCAGGTAGTTAGACTGCTGAGCTATCTCCCCAGCCCCAGGTTAATTTTCTTTATGTTTTGTGTTTTAAAAATTATTTTGTGCTACAGTACTATAGTCATTTTTATATGAATATTTTGGTTTATGGAACAAATCATCTGAGTTTCCATTATTATGGGAAAATCACTTTGATATACAAGTGATTTGCATTAGCATGTTTCCAGAACAAATTATGCTCACAAAGCAAGGTATTACTGTATTTCCTTGGCTGTTCATACTAAATAATTTTACCACCAGTGCAGTTCTAATAGATATTATACAATGGGTAGGCCATAGAGGTTAGCTGGCCTGCATGGTCTTTGCTGGTCACCAGTCTCAGAATAATAGAAGAAAACATGTGCTTCACCTAATTATTCTATAAGACAGGGTCATGTAAAGTTAAATAACCAACAAGAGATCTGATATCAATGCTTATCGTGATTTAGAATGATTTACTTACATATACAATTGATAGATATTTGATTTGTTTTTATTTTGGGGGATAATAAGATTTTTTTTTTTTTTTTTTTTTTTGTCTTTTTGACGCAGGGTCTTGCTGTGCAGTTCAGGCTGGCCTTGAGCTCACTCTTTGTAGCCCGGACTGGTCTCAAATTTGCACCAGTCATCCTGCCTCAGCCTCCCAAGTGCTGGGATTATAGGCGTGTGCCACCATGGCCCAGCTAAATGAATGATATTAAAAATTTGTTTCCTGGGTTTTGTGCAGACATGTTCTCTTTTTTTATGTATTTAGTATAGGATCTACAGTGTCTCATTATATAGATCAGACTAGTAGTGATCCTTGTATTTTCAGCCTCCCATATAGGTGTGCACAACTGGCCCAATTTTTGCTCCTATTTTGTCTTTTTGGTTATAATTACCCAGTGGGTATGGTATCTCCTGGTGATGTTTTCTGCTTTCCAGCACTGGGAAATGAATGCAAGGCCTTTACACTGTTTATATTCACAGCCACTTTTTCTGCTTTCTTTCAAAGACAAGGGGAGCTTTACCCATGGGGACTTGAACTTGTGATCCTCCTGCATCCTCCCAGAGTGCTGAGATTACTGGCTGAACTAACCATGCCCAACCTCATAATGGTTTAGATTTGCATTTCTCTAATGGTTAATGATGTTACACATTTCTTTCATGTTTATTATTCTTTTGTATATCTTTGGAGAAGTATCTATTCATAGTTTTGCCTGGGACAGTTTTTGTTTTTTTGTGGTACTGGGGATTGAACTCAGGATCATGCACATGTTAGGTGAGTACCAGCCACTGAGCTATAGTTCCAGTGTTTTTTTTTTTTTTCAGAACCTGAGATCAGACTCAGGATCTTGCACTTGCCAGGCGGGCACTTGTGCCCCTGAGCTATCTCCCCGGCCCTGTGCCAGTTTTTTTAACTACACCAAAATTTGTATAAGTAATAAATATATTTTATGGCAAGTCTGTACAAGTTTAGAATACTTCAAAACCCAAATTCAAGGCCAAGTTGATGGTACACATCTGTAGTCAAAGCACTGGGAGGCTAAGGAATAATTGTGAGTTGAAGGCTAGCCAGGGACACATAGTGAGTATATGACCAACCTGAACTACATAAGCAAGATCTCTTGTTGCAAGAAAAACAAAACAAAAAGCCCAAACCAGAATTAAAAATTAACTTATTAGAGGAGTACTGAAGATTATTGTGTGTATGTCTATGTTTTTTTTTTGTTTTTCTTTCTGTATTTTTTAGGAAAGGGTATACAGGGTGTTTAGGGTTTCACTATAAGATCCACCTGTTTACAGCCTCCCAAGAGCTGGGATTACAGGTGCGTGCTACCATGACCAGTCTCAATTGCCTTCTCAGTGTGCCCTGGGGGTGGGGCCAGCAAGGCATGGCCTCTGTGCCTGCTTGCAGGCTCTTTAAATCTGCTGAGCTATGTAGCTGGTCATTCAAGATGATTTTTTTTTAAAGTTTTATTTTATTTTATTAAACCTTATTTGTTTATTTATTTGTGTTCTGGCCGGCTCAGCCTGCCTTGGGTGTGGGGCTGGTGCAGCATGTGGTGCTGGGGATTGAACTGCAGTGCCTGTGGCTGCCCAAGCCTGCCTAACCAGGAGCTTCAGACCACTGAGCCACCTCGCCGGCCCCTCAAAATGATTTTAATAAAGAGTAAAAATCTTTTTTTTTTTCTTTGTCTTTTTGATACAGGGTCTTGCTGTGCAGTTCAGGCTGGCCTTAAACTCACTTTTGTAGCCCAGGCTGGTCTTGAACTCACACTGACCCTCCTGCCTCAGCCTCCCAAGTGCTGGGATTACAGACGTGCGCCACCACACCCAGCTAAGGGTAAAAATCTTAAATTACATTTTCTTCTCAAGAAGACTGTTCTCTCAAGACCACTCAGGGATGCATTTATTTGTGGTTGGAAGGCCTATAAAGTTCTTTTGGTTTCTTACCTTACTCATCTGGTTTGTATTGCAACATTTAGAGCAACAATCAGGTCACAAGAAGAAACGAGTGAGTGCAGGTGTGTATTTAAGTGATGATCTAAGTAGCTCTTTACACTTGGCAGTATACGAGCATGTGATCATTCCAGTGTTTAATTTTATAGGATGAATTGGCAGTGTCTTTGTTCAAGTCCTTAGCTACATTATAAAACATACAAAACTATGTTGAGCTAGCCATTTGTATATGTGTTTGGTAATGGTTACTAAGCCCAGGAGCTTTTCTCAAAGTTATTTTTCTCTTTAATATCTTAGATATAATTTATCATAAACTATTTTTTTAAATTTTATGTGTTTAGTACAGGATCTACAGGGTCTCACTCACTACACAGACCAGACTCGTAGTGATCCTCCTATTTTCAATTTCCCAAGTGCTGGGATTACAGGTATGTGCCAGCACACCATCTCAAGTGCCATCTCAGTGTGCCCTGGGGGTGGGGTCGGCATGGTTTGTGGTGCCAGGGATTGAACCCTGGTTCCTGCTCTCTGCCTAAGCAGATGCTTTAGTCTGCTGAGCTATCTAGCAGGCCCTATTCATAAACTATTTACTTTGCATATGTCTCACAGTATGCAAAGTAATACAGAATTCCTAGCTCTCTATCTTTCTAAAATACTATATATATATATATATATATATATATATATATATATATATTTATGTCTGGCTCAGCTTGCCCTGGAGGTGGAGCTTGTGCAGCATGTGGTACCGGGGATCGAACTGTGGTCCCTGTGGTTGCCTAAGCTTGCCTAACCAGGCGCTTTTGATCACTGAGCCATCTCACCAGCCCTAAAATTTGAATTAGAAATAAAATTTTCACTATAATATTTACTGTGAGACATATGCAAAGTAAATAGTTTATGAATAGGTCCTGCTAGATAGCTCAGCGGATTAAAGCATCTGCTTAGACAGAGAGCAGGAACCAGGGTTCAATCCCTGGCACCACAAACCATGCCGCCCCCGCCCCCAGGGCACACTGAGATGGCACTTGAGATGGTGTGCTAGCTCATGCCTGTAATCCCAGCACTTGGTAAACTGAAAATAGGATCTGTCTGTGTAACACAGATTTCCTAGATCTTAAGAAACTTGATATTTAGTGATCTGTGCACCCAAGGAACTGAACAAGACAGATTAAGATGAAGTGCAGTGAAGTTTGCATGTAGAAAATGTTCTCTAAGCCAACCAGGCCTGAAGGATTGCTTTCAAAGTGATCAATAGGGCCGGCGAGATGGTTCAGCGGTCTGAAACGCCTACTTAGGCAAGCTTAGGCACAACTGCTGGGACCGCAGTTCAATACCACCTGCTGCGCCAGCCCCACCCCCAGGGCAGGCTGAGCCAGCCTTAAAACAAACAAACGAAGTGATCAATAGAGCAGATCATGATGAATCCAGACCTTGTGACTGATTTGATCTGTCTTTGAATCAGAGGATCCCAGATAAGACTTTTATTATCAACCTTTGATGCAGATCTCTCTCTCTCTCTCTCTCTCTCTCTCTCTCTCTCTCTCTCTCTCTCGTCTCTCTCTCTGTTTCTCTGTCTCTGTCTGTCTCTTGCTTTCACTCACGCACACACACACAGGCGAGTGGGCATGCTGGCCACTAACTCATGGCGATGTGCTACCACATCTGGACATTTTTTCTTTTGATGGTGCTGGGGATCAGTTTCAGGGTCTTCTGTGTATTCGTCAGTTACACAGCATGAAATATTTTTTTTTTTTTAAATTTTATTTTATTTATTTATTTGTTTGCTTGTTGTGTTTGTTTGTTTCTTTATTTATTCATTTTGTGGCTGGCTCAGCCTGCCCTGGTGGTGGCGCTGGCGCAGCATGTGGTGCCGGGGATCGAACTGCCGTGCCTGCAGTTGCCTGAGCCCTCCTAAGCAGGCGCTTTAGACCACTGAACCATCTCGCCGGCCCAGCATGAAATATTTCTTAAACTTGATAGCAATAAAATGTTTTCCATGGCACACGCCTGTAATCCTAGCACTTGGGAGGCTGAGGAAGGAGGATCCATGTGAGTTCGAGACCAGCCTGGGCTACAAAAGTGAGCTCAAGGCCAACCTGAACTGCATAGCGAGACCCTGTCTCAAAAACACCAAAAAAAAAAAAAAAGAGTTTTCCAAATTTAAAACTTTTTTTGGATTCTGGAAATTAAACTCAGAGGCTTCAAGTTTATCACACATACTAGGCTGCAGCTCTGTCAGTAAACTACATCCATACCTGACTTTTTTAGCTTTTATTTTGAGACACAGTCTCATTAAGTTGACCAGACTGGCTTTGAACTTTTTGTTTGTTTTTTGAGACAAATTTTCACTGAATTCATGAACTGTGTGCCTCAAGCTGACCTCAAACTTGTGATCCTGCTGCCTTAGCTTCCTGAGTTGTTACAATCATAGTTATAAGCACAACCCTGGTAAAAACACCTAGTTTTAAATACACTTATGGGGATCTTTTGTGTTTCTGTTTTGTTTTAACGCGGGAAAAAAGCTACAACTGAAAAGTTAAAGATAAAAGATTCCAGTTTAGGTGGCTTTGTCTGATACTGGAGCACAATCAATTTGGTGGCCAACTTCCAGGGATTAACTGGTAGGGTCTCTTGTGTTGATCATTACCTCAATGCTGGTATTATGACTCTGGAATCCTTTTGACTGATGGATGGTCTCGTTTTCAGGAAAGGATTACCTGGAAGAGCTCCAACTTCCCTGAATAAATACTAATTTTCAAATGTGGCTAATTTTCTAGTTTGTCTCTGTAAATATATAGGTCTACTAAAAAGTGGTTTGTATGCAGCCTTGGAGCCGAGTGCCTGTGTTCTCCTTTATGGACTGGAGGATTCCTACTTAAAACAGTATGGGCTAGATTTCAGGCTTGAATTTCTGGTGGACTTGTTAATTCCACCGTTGCCAGAGATCTTTCTTTTATTTTTTTTTTC
>PVKN010009444.1:0-17862 GCA_004027915.1 Capromys pilorides
AATATTACTCAGCTATAAAGAATGATAAACTAGAAGACTTCATATATAAGTGGATGTATCTTGTACATATAAGTGAAATAAATCAGACCTACATGTGTAAATGTTACATAGTTTCCCTAGTGTAAGAACCCAAAAGAAGAAATAAAAATGAAGAGACACAACATAGCTGAATGGAAATCAGGGACTTAAAGGTTAAACAATGAAGTGACTGCAAGCAGAAAAAGTAGGAAACATGGCAGGAGCAAAACCATGCACAGGATGAATTAGATAACGGTCCTAAGAACCTCCAAAAGGTTTATCACACTGAGGATAGCAATGTGTAACACTAAAATTATGCTTGGAATGCCTGTCATTTTGGTCTTTTAGATGTGTGCTGCTTCTAATGTAACTTTAGCTACTGTTATACTCTCTCTCAAGTAAATGGTTAGTTTACAAGAAAACAAAAATGGTGTTAAATAAGAGTAAGAGACTAGGAAAAATACAGAAGTATTAACAGGCTGCAATTTTGTATATGCTTAGATTTCTAAATTCCTGTGTAAAAATGTGTAACTGTTTTTATCACATTCTATAGAGGTTTATTAGAATATCATATTCTAATATTTATTGGAATATCAATGATTGATAGATAATACCAACTCCAAATTAAGTCTAAGATGTTTGATACTCAGAAAGACAATGATGTTAAGCTCAAGTACCTATGTTATAGAGTAACAGTATCTGTTATGTTTTATGTCTAGTTGTCCCCTCAAAGTCTCATGCAATCATGGGGCAGGGACTTCTAGAGTCTGAGACTTGAGTCATGATCCACTAGGATTATGTGTTTTAGTACAGATGGGATTATGGGTCTGAGTCCTTCTGGGATTATGGGTGTGGCCTAAGGCGGATAGGTTGAGGCAGAGAGCCTGAATGTAATATAAAGAGAAACAGAGAGACAGATGCTGGCTCTCTGCACCCTGGTTGGTTGGTTGCCTCTGTCACCATTTTGTTGCTGTTCTGCCACCATGACCTGGATGCTCTCTGCCCTGTTCCACTCAGCCTTGGGCCAGCCAAATATGGACTGAAACCTTCAGCAACTGTGAACTAAATAAACCTTTCCTTCCTTCATTTTGAGTGTCAGTATTTGTCCCAGCAACAAGTAAAATGTAACTAAGACAGAATTACTAAGATTTTCTTCTGGAGGGTTAAGAATACAAGTTTACAGACCAAGAATTGGAGAAAAAGAAGTGCTACGAGGATAGCCAATATTTTGGCCCTAGCCCTTCAAGGTCAGTGAGGAGTCAGGACATAAGAGAACCTGTCCTGTAACATCCTATAACTCAGTGGTTTCCCAAATTTTCTGTTCAAGGAGATTATGGGGCTACAGAGGAAAGGCATTGAAGATATATAATGATAGATATATAGGGATTAAGATATATAGCCTAAGAAGAGTCACCTAGAGAGGAAATATTCTCTCATGCTTTTTCACAGAGAGCAAACTGGTCAAGCAATGGCCATGACTCATCCAGATGGCTGACACAACAGTTCTACAAAGTACTGTACATGGTTTCAAAGTAGATCCTGAGGGATTTGACTGACCTTGGGAGATAAAAAAAAGTTACATGTTTTGTTATGCAGGTCTTGCTTTAACTTGCCCTTAACCACCCAGCAGAAAAATTTAACCATGAGGCATAAAACATAAAGCTAGATTAGTATGCTGAGCTGTAAAAGGCTTAAATCAACAGCTTCCATCATTGCCAGTTTTGCCAATAACCCACTGTGATTATGGAACATTGGATTATGTATACAACTACTTTCACTCAGTTCAATGAGAAGAAAATTTTTTGTACCAATAATGATTCGAGAAATTATCATGTCTACACACTGCACTCTGTATAACTACTAGGAGGACAACAATATGCATTGTATCAAATACTGGAAATGTACTACTAATGTGTTTTGAAACTGTCACATTGTTATTTCTTATTAAATGCAATAAAAAAAAGAAAAAAGAAAGAAAGATCCTATGAACCACATTCTCACATTTGGCAAAGACAAGACCAATCCAAGGACAGCGCCTGTGAAGCACTAGTGTGCCTGCTGCCAAGACCTCTATTCCTTTCCGCTAACTGCCTCCTGTGTTTTCACACTGGCTCCTCCCTCTTATTTTCTGCTGTCTTTCTACCAGGAAATGTGACCCTGTCATCGCCCAAATGTCTTGGGACAGAATGAGCCTGGACAAATGCAACTTGTGGAGTAGCTTATGATCCAGGACCTCAGAGAAACACAAGGTAGCAGGGACCACTGACCCCCTCACCTGACAGAAGGTCATGCAGGAGGTGCTCTGCTGGTTTGCACCCATTAGCCGGTTGTTCTCCATGGCCCTGTCCCTTGAGTTCTTCAGTGTCCTCCTGGGTCTGGAGGTTACTTTGATTGTCACTGATGGGATAGAAGAATGGGTGAGAATAGGTATTGCAGTGATAGCTGATGAGCACTTTGGGTAGATTTCTGTGAAAGTTTGTCTAAAGTACTTTCCAACCATGACTCAGCTCATTTTGTGGTGAACAATGACCTTTTCTTATATTCTATTTTGCTCTGAATCACTGAGGGAACACAGGTATTTAAAGGTATTTAAAATACCAGACATCTCTCTCTTACTGTTTGGACAGGGTATCAAGGTGTCTGTGGCAGAGGGTAGTTTATTTGCTTGCCACAAGGTCTTTTATCAAGAGAAGGTGGAGTAAGCTGAAAATGCAAACATCTCACAAAGACTCTTGGCTATCCGCAAGAGAATGAATTATTGCTGAAAAATCAAGACATTCCTAAACCTGTGTCTTTCCCTTGAGTGCAACAGACTCAAATTCCACACACCCAGAAAATAATCCATACATCAAGCAAGATTTGCAGGATGATTAGGTTAATGAACCCAGTGTTGCCAGCAATGGTTCTGTTGGCCTCTTCCCCCCCCCACCCCGTATTTGGTAGAGTCTACAGGGTCTAGAGGGTCTCACTAAATAGATCAGACTTGTAGTCATCCTCCTGTTTTCAGCCTCCCAAGCACTGGGGTTACAGGCTTATGCCACCACACCCAGTCTCAATCCCTATCTCAGCACACTCTAGGGGTAGGTCTGGTACAGCACACCAGGGATCAAACCCCAGCCGCTGAACTCTGCCTAAGCAGACACTTTAGTCCACTGAGCTCTCTAGTCAGCCCTTGTGGGCCTCTTTATGCAGGCTTTCCGGTCCCTCTCTGTAGTTTGCCAAGTCATCCATTCCCCTGATCAGTATTACCTTAGGGCCAGTGATTCCGCCAAATTTTCCTCTCCTAACTGATGCTCACAGTTGTCTACAAACAAATTGAAAGCAACCAGTTTAGACTTTAGGAAATTCTGTTCATCTGCTGATAGAAACACAGAAGCCTATCAGATGCAGAGGAAGACATTTTGTATGTACGAGTTCGGGGAGGCCTGGCTTTTCTCTTTTAAAAAATGGTCTACTTTAGAATCTTAAACCAAATCAGGGGGCTATGTGGCCTTGGTCTAAAGGGTTTCCTTAATGGAAAATACTGAGTTTAAATGGACAAAGAACACATGTCATGTGCCACCCAGATGAAAAGGTACTGGAGATGTCAACTACCCTAGGGCTTCTATAGCTCACATCCCTCCTGCCATGAAGTGGACCAGAGGGTCGGTGGCTCAGAATCTTACCACTGTTTGCTTGGGAAAGGTATTAAAGCACAGAACAACATTTTCCTCATCTGCCAATGGAAGCAGTAACACCAAAATGATACCTGGGACTTACAGGCAGATTTATTTATGTTGACATGCACTCATTGAGATCATTTCTAAAATATCAGGCCCTGATCTCTGGTGCTCTAGGGCTTATATAGGATAAGCAAGCAGAAAGTACAGAGGCAGAATGACTTATCAATTGGGGGTCGGTTATTATAATATGTATCACAGTGACCAGCTATACATCAGAGTGACCAGCCATTTCTAAGAAATAAAAGAACAGGAACTGTAACCAGAATTATTACCTGGACAATGTTTTAACTGATGTATACTGGCTGATGGTGGGGGTGGGGACATCTGCTACACTGCTACGGCATCAAGTACCAGAACAAACCCTATGTGCCTTCATGACTACTCCATTCCTACACAGGACAGGTACACATACCATATTGTCCATTTATTATAGGCCACAAATTCAGGAAAGAAAGGTGGCGGATTGTCCACAGTTATAAAGAAAGCATTCAACTGAAGCATGGGAAAATTTCCTTCTTAGTCGAGGCAGTTTTCTAAGAAGCTCCCTCCCGCCACCTCTGCTTTCTCTGCTTTTATACCAGATGGAGTTTCCTCCTCACCCACAGAGGCAAGGGCCACAGTTGGACCACTAAGATCTCCACCTTCTGAATTTGTCTCTGATGGTCCCACTCAGAGGCAGTCGTGATTTTGCCTCTAAATATGACATCTACACCCAAACTGCTTTTAAAAAGTTATTCTGAGTGTCGTGTCCCAAGACATGGGGACCTTGGGGCAACCCAGTAAAATCAGGGCCCGTGGTTATCTCACCAGGACTGAGCTTGTGAAAAAATCGCTCAGCCAGTCTGCATGCCTCAACAAGTTCATCTTGGAGGCCCTGCTCCTGGTCACATTCAGAGTCACCCAATGTGAGAAGGTCACTGAGAAGGTCACTAAGACGAAAGAACACTTCTCTCCCATGCAGTAACTTCTGTCTTAAGAGGAATAGTTTCTGCTTCTGGTCTTGAATCAGGATCCTGGCTTCCCTAAAGTGGAGAACAATGAAGAGATAAACATGAGAGTTGCAAAATACATTAAATGGGCATTGACAGAGATTTTGTGAGACATTGCCAAAAAGCCCTTGAAGCAGAATTGAGGCACATGTTTGGTGATCTGCCTGTGGCAGATGAAAATAAGAAAGATAGAACCAAGGTTTCTTGAAGCTTAGAAAATGCTCCTGTAAGATCCTACAACTTTCCACTCATTTTCTCTCCTGTAATCAAAGTCAGGTGTCTCCTTGAATCTGCTTCCTAAAGATGCTCTTTCAGGGTACCGTAGCACATGCTTGTAATCCCAGCATTCAGGAGGCTGAGGCAACAGCATCACCATGAATTCAAAGCCAGCCTGGTCTACACAGTGAGATCCTGTCTCAAAAAAGCTTTAAAAAAAAAAAAAGCAAAACGCCCTTTCAGATCCTCAAGCAGCCATGGATGTTTCTCTGTCAACACAAGACAGTGCATTGTTCAGAATTAGGACACAAAGCCACAAGCACAGATGTGCCCAGGCAAAGCTGAGGTTAATTAGAGAAAAAGGAAATATAAGAGCTGGATGGGACAGGAAGAAAAGAGACTTCTGACTCAAAAGGTGACAGGAAGTAGGTGACTGTGGGAAGCAGCTGAGGAAGAGCACACCTAGTGGTGATCACACAGCACCAATGGTCGTATTTGCACCAATGATCACATAGTTTAATTTCTTGATCCTACATGAAGTTTTGCTCAATACGGTTTTTCGTAATTGCAAAGGAGATCAACCACCATGTTATTTCACCATCCACTATGTTTTCATCTCTTGTTTTTAAAGAAAATTGTGAAAGGTGCACCTGCTGTGTGACATTTTGCCCCTGTACTCACTGGCAACAGCTAGTTTTCCAGGTGGAGCTGTCTGTTCCCACCAGGGACCCAGCACAGAATCCCCTTACCTGATCTTCTCTATCAGCGACACCTCGTCTGCCCGCTCCCCCTCCTCACATTGCCGCTTCTTCCTCTTCAGAGACTCAGGGATGTGGTTATTCAGAGATTCTGAAAAAAGACACATGCAGCAGCCTCAGTGGACAGCTTGAGCTTGACATCCTTTGCAGACACCGCCATACAAGGTGGAGGCAGTGTCTATCGCAAGCCCACACCAGGCCTCAGCGCCAGGCTCTTGCAGGGAGTGACAAGTTCTTATTTACCAGTTGCTCAGCTACTAGACGGCAGTACTAGTCTCCATTTTAGAGGCAAGGGCTATGAAGCTTAAAGGCTGGTAAAATGATAAATGATTCAACTGGCAGCGCGCAGTCAGAATCTACATCCCCTGAGATCTGGCTCTGAATTCAGCCCCAGGGCCATGGCCAAGCTCCGCGCCTCTTCTTTCAAACACTTAGCCAGGCACAAAACAGAGACACTGTTACTCTTAGATTGGGGCTGATAGAACCCTTGTTTTTGTTTCAGCAAAGCACAAGCTTTCCAAATATTAAAAAATCTTATTTGAACACATATGTAGGACATAATGCATAAGAAAAGAAGGACTTGAAAATATATTCATGCAATAATAAACTTGTGGTAAGGTATGAGGAACAGCGCAACAAACTATGAACATGTACACTGTGCCAGGATCTGTTGTGAGGCTTTGCTAGAATTCACTCATGTGTTCACTACAACTCAAAGAAGCAGACAGTGGACCTGCAAGATAGCTCAGTTAGGCGAGCTTAGGCAGGCTCAGGGGACCGCGGTTTGATCCCTGGCACCATGTGCTGCTCCAGTCCCACCTTCAGGGTGGGCTGAGCTGGCCAGAAAAGAAAGAAACAGGCACTGCTTTTGACCACAAGGCACATGAGGCTGGGAAGATAAGAAACCTGCACTTGGGCCCTGCCAACAGCCCACGGCCCACACCCCATGCACTGTTACCTCCACAGGACCTTAGGGGAAGTCTTTCCTTTAAATCTTTTGAAAAATGTTTCCTGGAATTATATTCTAATTTTAAAGAAAGATGGACATGAATTACATACAGCTTGTCCTTTCAAATCTCTTGACATCTTAACATGGTTCCATTTTTAATTTCCTCTCAGAGGCCTTTTCAGTTGAAAAAACATTGACAATGAATTCTTGAAATAAAGATTGTAGGTCAGAGTGGCAACTCTAGGTGCATAGGTGCCCAGGCACCTCCTATTTTTGCTGCTCAGTTCTAAGGCCTCGCTGGGTTACCACAGCTCCTCTCACTGCTCAGGCTGGGGGCTCCTGCTGCAGGCCAACTGCCAAAGGGCTCTGCCCCTGAACATGGGCTTGGGTTTACTGTATCTGATGTTCTCCTTCCCATAGTCTCTTTCTCACTTTCATGTTACATCTCATAGCTGAGAACTTCCAGGTCCCCCTGGACTCATGGTCTGTCCCACATCCCAGAAAGTTAACTGGCTAGGGAAAGACAAACTGGAGACTGTAGATTCCCTGGTGGCCCAGAAATATATTCCACTGAACTGCCACAGGGTGTCAAATGCCTTAGGTTCTCATAAGATGGGCCTGTGCATCAGGAAGTAGGGCCATCCCACCAGCAGGGCAGTCTCTGGCCTCCATGGTGACAGAAAGACACCAGTTTCAGTTAGGAACAGAATCCTCCTTAGCTCCTTTGAAACAGCTGATGTTACTGGGCTTGGTGGTGCATACCTATAATCTCAGCACTTGGGAGGCTGAAAAAGGATCACTGTGAGTTCAAGGCCAGTCTGGGTTACAAAGTGAGTTTAAGGCTACCCTGAATGGCACAGTGAAACTTTTCTCAAAAGACAAAACATTTTTACAATTAAAAATAAAACCGTTGGTGTTCACTGCCACAAAATTTTCCTAATATTATCAGCATGGGACCTTACCAATGGGAACTCAAGAGACATTTGAATGGAATGGAAGACCATTAGTCTCAGATTGTTAGCCCAACAGTGATGAGGTGTGTCCACTGCAAGAGCTCATGGAGTACAGAGAGGATCCTCATAATACTTGTTCATCTATTCTTGAGAAAAGCAGACACTGTCACACCTGTACCAAGATTCAGTAGTGGGGATTTCAACCTTGCCCCCACCCTACACCTCACTGTAAACTAGGAGAAGGCAGCAAACACTTTCAGCTTTGGTTTGTCCATCCTCAGCAGTTGGAGGGCAAAATACTAACATCTACATTTCGAGGAATATGAAAATAAAACTTATTTTGATGAAGGGAAGAGAAGAATAAAGTTAGGAAAGCATTTCATTTCTCCAAAAACAAATGATCATTCATAATCTCAGTAATTATAAAACTATAAAACTTACTGTATTTCTGTAGCAATTTGGCCAGGCTGGAGGCAACAGTTTCTGATGGAAGAAAATTTTCTTTGAGGTCTTCAAATCGCTGAGTATGTAACTCCTGGTTGCTCTCCAGGCTGCTCATTTCCACCCTTGGATCACACAAAGGGCTGCTGGGAGCTGCCATGGTGGCATCCATGACAGAAGAGGCAGAGCTCATGACTGTGGGGAAAACCAAATGCCGGATGAGTTCATGTTCAATGATATGAACTAGGTTTCATCAGGACTGACGGATGACCATAACTAAAGGTATCAACTTACTGTTGAGAAAAGGTTGATTCATACCACACAACACTTGAGAGTTCTTAAGGATAAAAACAAAGGAAAAAGCACAGATTTCAAAGCTGAAGGCACCACCTGTGGCTTAGATACCACCAAGAAGGAGGGAGTATGGCACAGGGTCCTAAGCAACGGTCTGTAATCAAACGACAACGGAATTAGAAACCAGTGACATCATGGAATGTCATCCATGACATCACTTTCTCTCACCTGGGCCATCATGCCACACAAGCTGCCTGTTCTCTTTGGGAAGCCACCATTGATGAGGGCCTCCAATTCCATCAATTTCTTTCTTTTTTTTTTTTTTCTTAGTCATGCTCTATTGTCTTTAATTAAACAAGAGATCTCTGTAAAATGTCGTTAGAGATGATTTCACCCACTGCTCTGTTTGACTACCAGCCTCTTATCTTTCTCTTCAGCAACAGTGAGGTGGGTTCCTTTTCCTCTTGGAAGAGAAGTCCGCAGCTTGCTTCTTTTGCCGATGACAAAGATGTTGGAGAGCCCGGGGGCAAAGCTATTGCCGTTGGCATCTTTCACATGAACCACATCAAGAGGGCCAGGGTGCTTCTCTCTGTTGGCAATCACTCCAATTCTTTCCAAGTTAGCACCTCTAGTCACCATACACAAGTTACCAGTGTCAAATTGATGTAATTGGTGATCTTGCCAGATGTCAAATCAATCTGGATGGTGTCATTGACCTTGATGAGGGGGTCACGGTATCAAAGGGTGCAAGCAGTGTGGGTCACCAGATGAGGGATCCCTTTTGTGCCCACAAAGATCTTCCTCACTTTGCACAACTTGTACTTGGCTCCCTCAGGTGTAATTCAGTGAACAGCAAAGCAACCATTGCTTGCTTCTCGGCGTTTTGGCTAAGATCAAGTGTAGCAAAGCAACTGTTGGTGTCATAGATCAGATGGAAATGCTCTCCTATCTTGTTAGTGCTGACAACATCCATAAAGCCAGCAGGATAGGTTATATTAGTTCAGACTTTGCCATCAATCTTTTTTTAAAATTTTATTTATTTATTTATTTATTTGTTTGCTTGTCCGTTTATTTATTTTTTTGTGGCTGGCTCAGCCCGCCCTGGTGGTGGGGCTGGCGCAGCATGTGGTGCCGGGGATCGAACTGCAGTCCCTGCAGTTGCCTGAGCTTTCCTAAGCAGGTGCTTTAGACCACTGAACCATCTCGCCAGCCCCTGCCATCGATCTTAATGAAGCACTGCATGCAAATCTTCTTTACTTCATCTTCTGTCATAGCATACTTGAGTCTGTTCCTTAGGAAGATGATGAGAGGCAGACATTTTCTTAGCTTATGGGGGCCAGTTGATGGACAAGGAACAAACATATAGTCAATTTATCCAGCATCTCATGCTTTAGAGCTGCTACTTGCTTCAGAGGCTTCTTGAGACCACAAGCCATGGCTGAGCTTTAGCCAGCTTCACCATCCTCACTCCTGGCCATGTGGCTCCTAGAGTGGCACCCCGGCTCCTCCACTTCACATGGCACCCTCCTCCACCAATTTCAGTTGTTATTTATCCTTGAGTTGTTAGCAACAACATCTTCCCAAAGCCACGTGCATATTCATCACTCTTCATTCTTCTATGTGTATAAAAGCACCAAAGTAGAAAATATGTCCCCTCCAAATAAAAATAAAAAATAATCAAAAAGGAAATCATGTCCTATATGTTATATTTCTTCTTCTTCTTCCAGAAGTCACCTCTTTATTTCCTTAACATCAATGCAGACCTTTTTTTATTTGTTTGTTTGTTTGTTTGAGATAGGGCCTTATCTGTAATTCAGGCTCTAACAGCTGCCTCTTCCATCCCCCACCATCTTCCAATTCTATTGTAGAATGATACTTCCTCTGAGATGGAATAAAAGTCTAGGAAATTCCAGACCTGCATTAGAAAAACACTATTGCCCCAGCCAAATAGAAGACAAACTTAACACAGAATCAGTGGGCATCAGAAGATGCATGGTTTTCATCTAGTGGGTCCAAGTTTTTGTTACACACTGCATTTTTTAAGACGCAATATTAATTTAAGCCAGCTCATTTCCAAAGTCCCTTTCTCTACCTACCTGGCAGTGAATTACAGTCATGCATTGGATTCCGCTTGTTTCACTTTCTCAGCAAGGTCTTGACCTTGCCAGAGACTCACTAATCATTCACACTTAGTTCAGGCTTCTCCAGTCTGTGTCTGTGGCCTCTCTCTTACTTTTGCTGACATCTAAATATCATCTTTGAATGGTAGCCACAGAGGAGACCCGTGTGAGTATTCTTAGACCTCAATTGTGGGACACTTTCTGAAAAAAGATTTTCCAGATTAAATTTGTTCTAAATTTTCAGAAGGCAGAGGGTCTAGAGTTATCTATGCCATCACTGCCATCTGCCCTCTCACTGATAAACTGGGCCTATCAGTGTTTCCTGTAGATGTCCTCACCTACTAGGAACCCTGGATGAATCTGGTACTGACATGTTAAGATCCTTTCAGCAAGGACTGCTGTGGCCTTCCTCTGTTTCTCTCAGTGTGACCAGCACAATGCTTTACACACAAAGCTTCAGCAATTGCATTCATTGAGCTTAACTAACTCAGAATCCAAGTTCTATAGACAAAGTTCACATTTATGTGTATGGGTAGAGTAAAAAGAGAAGCAAAGCAGGAATGTCAGCTTATTCTCATCTGAAGAGCAGAGTCAGCGTGAATCGACCATTTGAGAACTTAAAAAAATCAAGGATTTTAGGCATACATTCCCAACTATGTTTATGCTACCATCATAGAAATTGTTTAAATTCTTCCTAATCTACCTGATTTGAAATTTGAGGACAAAATTACAAGGACTTCAGTTCTAAAAATATGGAAAGTATTGAATTCACCTTGATGGGAAAAGGAATAATGTACTTAATAGAGAAGTACCTCAAAGAACTTATACATCTTACTAACCTTGCCTTGATTTCTCCACCTGCCAGCACACAGTCAGGAACTGCAGATGTTATTAGTTTCATCTGAAGACCTGGGTAGTGAGCGTTGCTCCCAGCCACCCAGGAGCCCAGGGGTTGGGAATATTCTGAGAGCTCAGGATTCATGACCCCAAGACAGTCCATTTAGCTATTGGAAACAAACAAAAGAAGGATCAACAAAGCATTGATGTATTCCCACAGAGCAATGGCTGCTTCCATGTATCTTAACTTACTGGTTACCTGGTCTCAGAACACTCTGAATGCTAGGATAAGGCTTGATTTGTCTCTTTCTGTGCAATTCCTAGCTCAGGACCAAGTACTGAGGACAGTTTTGATTGGGTTCCTTTAATGGGACCATGAAACTGGCTGCCAACCCATGATCACTACAAGCGCCCTCCCCCCAGTGTCCTGCTCAAGATGCTCTTCTTTCTCCTTAGGTGCAGCAAATGCCCCACGTGACATGGAAGCCTGCTCTCTACCATCCATGCCCTGTGACATTCGACAACTCAAGCTCTGATGAAAATGTTACAGCTCTTGGGGATTCCTCTGCTTGTCACCTTGTCACTAGAAATGGAAGTCTTTGATCTAACCAGTCACATTTCATGCTCTCATCCTGAAGGGCCCCCTTCAGGATAACTACCCACTTTTGCTGAAAATGCTTGTTTTCTCACTCAGTGCTTTGATTTTTTCGGCCAATCTTACTATAATCTAGACTCCCAAGTGTTTAACACAGGATAAGAGAAATTAAGCAATTAACAAATATGTGAGAGAAAGAGTATACAAGTCTTTCTTAACTGAAAACACTATTAATCTCACTCATTCTGAAGCACAAGTCTCCTTAACCTGAACCTACTTAAACAGAGCAGAGCCATTCAATGTACAAAGGGAGGTTTGCATCTTCTCCAAACCTTGTCAATTCCCTGTAAGCTCATGTTCTCTTGGTGAGCATTGACTCCAAGGGCATCCTCAGATCCAGGCCCTGGGTCCTGGAACAGGGTCTCATGATCACACTGTCCTTCTCTTGGAATTGCTGCTCCCAGGTGATTGAGCCTGCTCTGAATCCACACAGTGCAGCCTGTTGGCCAGGCAGACAAGTCCACTGTGGATTTCCTTGCTCTCCCAGAGCACACTGCTCAGGTCAGGCTGTTCCTTAAGAGGTTGGAAGATGTCAAGCTTTTCTCAGCTTCTCCTGAAGTTGCTGATTCCAACCTGTCCTTATTCTGTTTTCTTCACATTCTACCTACTCCACCATTACCTTCTCTACGGTAGAGCACTTTCATCCCACAGACTTGTTATCTTCCTTTCCTCCATCTGCTCTTTCCACTTTGGTTTCTCGGGATATAGACACAGCTCAGGCTCCTGTAGCAGACACATAGCATAGGAAAAAATATCAGGTTTTAACTGAGTTCACATAGTACATCAAACACACATCTCAGTCCCTGAAGAACTGAGAGAACAAAGTAAGATGGAAGGTCCAAAAGAGGTATAATAAGACCCTTATCATAGGGATGAGAAAACTGAGACCCATGAAAGCTAACAGTTTCCCAAGTCCTCATATGCCTTGATGGTGGTAGAGCCACCACCTAAGACTTGGCCTTAAGCTTTCTTGCGTAAGGCTCCTAACTCACTCTCCAAGAACTGGTGTGCTAGATCAGGGGACATTTGGTCACACATAGCTATTTCCAATGGTAAAAAAAAAAATGTATTCCAAGGATGGGGGAGAGAAGAGAGATGAAGGGGTTAATAAAAGATTTAAATTTATTTATTTATTTATTTATTTATTTGGGGGTGGGTTTTTTTGAGACAGGAGTCTTGCTATGCAGTTCAGGCTGCAGTTAAAACTAACTAGGTGGTCAGGGTCAAACTCACAGCAATCCTCCTGCCCCAGCCTCCCAAGTGGTGACATTATAGATGTGCACCACCATGCCTGGCACAATATGTTATGTACATGTGTCAACTCCCCAAGGTGAATGTACTCACTACATACTGCAAGTATGTACTAATAAAAAATTAAAATAAAATTTAAAATATATATCAGAAAAATGCTTCCTGGGACAATCTTTGAGCACAGTCATAATCAGTTTTCAGCCAATAGTTGATACAGTGAGAACAAGGAATAGAAGTAAGTACCAAATAGAACTTACCATAACAAATGTAATTTATTTATACCTCCATAAATGAATACATTCACAGCTCCTATATTACAGATGTAACCCCAGAGAGCAGAAGGTCTGTCTCCTCACACCTTACCTCTGGTGTCACCTACAGCTGCTATAGAAAAACTGTTCGATAAACCCTGTACTCTCAAAGGAATATATTTATTGAAAGTGGAAATCATGAAAACACAGCCTTAGCAAAGATGACCTAAGATGCTGTGACTACCAGCTCTACATCCTCACGCAGGCTGCAATGGGTCGTTCCACTACTTTGTCACGGCCTACCTTCCTCTTGTGTAAAATAGACAGGGAAGCACTTGCCACAAACTGGATGATTCAACAAAACCATGTGCAGCAGGAAGGACCCTCAACCCTCTCCAGACAGAGAGCTAATTAACATATCTAATACAACCATTGGGGTTGGGGTGCTTGTCAAAATTCCCTGGGATAGGTAAGGCCCAAGAACCCACACAACCTCAGTATTCATAGGATTCCCATGAAAGAAGAGGCCACCATTAGACAAAAACCCAGGATGGAGATTCGCTGAGTCCCGTAGCAGCGAGAACCACTTTACTGGAGGAGAACAAGATTCCTGCCCATGGTGGTTTTCTGTGGGAGCTGTGCCCTTTTCTACTTAAAATTGCTCCCCTTCTGGGCCTCCATTCTGCATTTGTTGTTTTGATCTGTTCTATTTGCTGGAGGATCCCATCCCTCTTGGGGGAAGGACACTTCACAAAGACTTGCATTATTCTCTTCTTAGAGATGGATAAGGCAGAGATTGATTCTCAGAGTCCGCAGCGCTAGGTTTTCTTCTAACCTGTCCAGATAAACTGGAAGAAATCAATACTGATTTCAATAAAGAGGTCACCAGAGCAGCTTGAGATCATGGAGGAGTCCCAAAGTTGTCATCAGACTGATTTGTGTGGAGAAAGATCAAGCAATAAAGAGAAAAAAGTTACCATCATCATGAGTAGAACCAGGCATGGTGGAGCACAGCTATAATCCTGGAATTTGGGAGGCTGAGGCAAAAGAATTGCATCATGTTTGAGGCCAGCCTGGGCTACATAGTGAGACCCTGTCTAAAAAAAAAAAAAGGTAGAAAGAGCTGAAGGAATACTAAAAAATAGAAAAATACAGTAGTAACAGATTGAATATGTTCGGAAACAAAATAGTTGCTGAGTGCTGAGAGACAACTCCAGGACACAGAATTATTCTGAGGTCATGAAGTCTTATTGAGAAACTCTTGCTTAATCTCGAAAACTATTTCAGAGCAGTGATTTTTTTTTATTCATCTACACTCCCTCCCTTTTTGAGCTTAATAACTAAAAATTTTACCCTACAGTGGTCCCACTGATACCTGTGAATGAAATTCCTGACCTGAAAAGTACCCAGGATGAGTTTGTGTGCTCTAAAACTGAAGAATTAATTTTAGGAGCAAATGGAGGTTAAGAGCAGAGTATTCACTGGGGAAAGAAAGCTTCTGTCTGAGAAAGGACCAAGAAGAGGACCCAAGCTGGTTATCCTGGGAAGCTGTCTCTTCCAGAAATTTCTTATAGAGTAATACCATGCAATGAGGTGGGTCTAAGACAGAGAACATGGGAACTTGCTTCAGTGGGCATGAAGTGGGAAAAAACTATGGTCAACCAATAAGGTTACAGTACCAATGCTCAGGTAAAATTGATTAAATCCAGGATCATATCGGGAAGCAAGTCATGTGGCAAGCAGGCATGAATATAGAACCCAAGTTTATCAGGTAGCTGGTAGCAGTTGGATTAGCGATTCTTTCTGGCTTCCTCAGGGTGATGATCAATCCCAGGTGCTTACCTTTAAGGAGGTCAGCATTTCTTCCATCTTTGGTCTTTAGGCCTGGCCCGCAGTGGGAGCATCTGCCTCCCTCACAGTTGCAAAGTATCTTGTCTTTCTGCTGTCTCCTTGCCTGGCTCTGCCTGACTGCATATAATATTTCTATCTAATTCAGCTGTCTACAACACTGCAGGGCAGGCTATGGGAAGTGGTATGCTTAGCTTCTGTGATTTATTTACATCAAAAATTATTCCAAGGATCTGGGTTTAAAGGTCACCCTCAGAAGCCTCATTCACCCCTGATGTACATGATTTTGGTGAGGTTTTCAACATTTATTTGCTTTTTTCTTTTTTGGCCTCAGGGACCAAACTCAGAATCTTGCACTTGCCAGGCAGGCACTTATGTTGCTGAGCTATCTCTCTAGCCCTAGGTTTTGAACTGGCTAACATGCTATTTTCCATTCTGAACTATTATAATCAAATAAAATTTGGAAATCTTAAGGGAGAAGAGGAATATATTTTGCGCTTGGGAAAAACTTGAGGGTGTAAGGATCTCCTCTTGGGTTATGGGAGCCAATTTCTAACACTGCCTCCAAATGTGTCTTGCCCTTTCTCCTGAAACATGTCAAGGTGATGCCATGTGACTCTTGGGTGATATCATCACACAACAGTCATATGACTTGAATTGCTAAGGTCACCTCAGTGACTGACACTGGACCACACATCTGCTATATGTGAGAACTTTCCCTGGATTAGTGAAAGACTTAAGTCAGGGAGGCTGGAACTGGAGAAGGACTCCACGCAATGGAAGTTCCAGGTGAGAAATAGTGAAGTGGACTTGCAAGGCAAACACCATCTCCTGGCTGACAGTGAACAGATAGAGTGCCCGCTAAAACCTAGTGCTTATGTCCAAGCCAGCCTGGTAACAGAACGTTCTTTTCTTTGTGTAACCCCTGAATATAACTGCCTTTGTGTAACTGATGGCCTTATTATGTAATTTGAGATGTTTATACTCCCTCAGCCACCCACAATGTCACCCAACCCTTCAATCAACAATGTGCCACATCTGCGTATGTACCTTTTTGCCTGCTTTCCCATAAAAGCCCAGAGACCCTGCCAGGAAGAGCTCTGACTCTTTGGGAGAGGTCCCAGTCAAGCCCACCAGTGCAATGAACTGCCTCCTATGCTTTCTCGATGCCATTTCTTCCAGTGTTTGGTCAGTTTTCTGTAACAGTAGAAACACTTTGATAGCAACTGACATACTGCTTGAGGCCGACCTGGCCTACCTGGAGATTTGAAAATGCCTCAGCACTGAGGCTTAGGGAAGATGCCCACACTTTAGGATCTTTTAACTGCCAGAACCCAGCCAGGTCCTATTTGGTGAAAAATCCCCAGGCATTGGCCCACCAACTTGGACAAGGCTGAGCTCGGTAAATAATTCAATATACAATGCCCATCACTCACAACACATTAGTGTAAGTGATAGCACATTATAGTAAAGATCCCCAGTCTTTAGAGAAACCCAGGATATGGGTCCTGCTATGAAGTTTTGGAGGCATTCTGGCATTTCTGAATCCCAGTAAAACCATCTGAAAAGGAAAACTAAGATGTAGTGAGCCCCAAGCAGAACAATAACCACTAATCAACATGAGGTAAGGATAATTCTTAGAAGTGACAGGACTCTAGCCTTTCAGGGGAATTCCAACTTATATTTCCTACTAAAAGCCAGAATCTTAGTCAAATTTACTGAGAGAAAGAGAGAGAGAGACAGAGACACAGAGAGAGAGACAGAGACGCAGAGACAGAGACGGAGAGAATAAAGGCCTCTTCATGAATCTAAATTTGATTCTAATGTGTACCTGAGTGTCCTGACTTCCTCTTTAGCAGTCAGTAGAGGGCGATCATCTCAGGAGGGTGTCTGCATTGAACGCTGCACATTGGAAGAGTAAGAGGATTCGGAAACATCCAAGGCCTATGATTACAATGTCAAGAGTCACACAAACCGGGCGTGGTGGCTCACGCCTGTAATCCCAGCACTCGGGAGGCTGAGGCAGGAGGATCACTGTGAATTCGAGACCAGCCTAGTGAGTAAGAGCATTAAATGAGACTTGAGTTTCTTTCTTTCCTAATGTGGGATGATATGTGTGAGAACACATAATAACCTAACTACAATTCTCCAAGCTTTGAAACTAGCCCACTTTTCCTGATTTCAAACTCAATGATTTATTGATGCTTAAGTGTTTGAAATTATAATAAATTCATTCTAAAAATGAAGATAGCCACACATTGGGATATGAATTCACTCAAATTAGAGAATTGGGCAGGGCTTCTGATTTAAATTTTAAATATTCTGCATCTTATTTTTAAAATTGATTTGTACATTAAACAGTGAAGGTAGCTCAGTAATTGTGCACTGCCCTAGCATGCTGGAAGATGTGAGTTTAATCTCCATAACCACAAAATAAAAAAGAATCATTATGTTAATAATAAGCTATTTAAATGTCAGGTCATAGGAAAATGTTGTAATACGTAATTTAGCAGGTCAATCTACTATTCTTTTATGAAATTAAATTTGTCAAGAAAAATCC
>PVKN010009445.1:0-23725 GCA_004027915.1 Capromys pilorides
CAAAAAGGTAAAAGGAAAAACAGAGACAAAAACAAAATTTAAGGTTTCTTCAAAGCACGTGGTAATATTCAATTATATGTGCAATCTTGCATAACTACATCTATTAATCTGGGCAACAGATTTGATGGTAAAAGTAGGTACTATATCACTACTGTTAATCAGCTATTCTTTTTTTGAAAATCTGTAACAATATATTGTTGTATGTTTCTCTTTCTGATTTTTGTTCCTGCTTTTTACATTTCAAAATTAAATTAAATTAAATTAAAATATAGATACTGTAATCATGCCTAATTGAAAACAAATACTACTATCAAAACAGAATTCTATGGAAAATAAAATGTGTAAGATAAAAAAAGAAACATTTCCGAGAAGTGCTGTGAGAATTAAGTACGGAAGCCTGGGGTGGAGTTCAAGGCATGGAAAGGGTGATGGCTGCAGGATGGCCTCAGGCCACGGCACAGGGCCGCCAGGGAGGCTCTGCATATTTTCAAAACGTTTATTAATTTATTTAAAAATTCTCTTGGAAGGCTATTAAAAGAATAGAGTTGTTAGAGTTTTTTTTGTCACTGTCGACTTTCGTGTTTTCAGTGTCTCCCTGTGGTACTTACCTGGCAGCGAGTAACAGTGTGGCAGTGGTCCAGGTTTATGGCCGTGGAGTGATGGCTGCCCAGGTGTGCTCAGTGGGCATGGGCAGGCCTGGGCATTGCCTTCTGTGCTGACTCCTCAAGGAGAGAGGCCAGCCACCATTCTCTCAGGTCTGTCCTCAGTGTGCACCTGGACAGTGGACAGCTTTCTCACTTCTCAGACTCTGCCCTTGTCCAGGTTCTGCAAGAATCTTCTTCCTTAGGTTCTTACACCTCCAGCTCTTGGGGACAGTACCAGGGTCAGAGCCCACTAGAGTGGGCTGTGTGTCTCTGGGGTCCCTGCCTACATCCCCCCTACACCTGTACCTTTGTCCCAAGCTGGGCTGAGAAGTTAGGCTCCTGGGCCCTGTCGGTGCACAGGAGGGCACCATCTGGGCACTGGACTATTGGAACTCAGGAGGACACACCGGGGCCTGATGTTTCCACTCCCACTGCCAGGTGTGATCCCACTCCGCACCCATCAGTCCATGCAAAAGCAGCCCTTTGGGTGGTGTCTGCCAGTAGTTCCTGCTAAGCTTAGGCAAGAGGATCACTTTAGCCCACCCAGAAATTAAAGACAAGCCTTGGCAACATGACAAGACTCTACCTTCAACACATAGACAAGGCAAAGCAAAGCAAAGAAAACAAAAACAAAGCACATTTATTGTTTCAAGTTCTCTAGGGTACAAATTAGATCCAGGTCTCAGGGCTAACTCTGGGTAAGTGGAGGGTTGAAGACTCAGCCTTCTGGTTCACTCAACTGCAGAACAAGATTCTGGTTTCTGACAGACACACTAGGCCACTGGCATTGTTTTCAGAGCCAACTTAGCAATTTAGCTAGATTCTGTCTCAAATTAAAAAGTAAAAAAGCCAGGATGTAGCTCAGTACAAAAGCCCTGGGTTCAATCTCCCATACAGGACGAAAAAGAAAAAAAAAACCCTCCCTCATTCCACACCAAGCCCTTCCTGCCAGGACAGGTCCTGGGCACACATTCCAGGAATGAGGGCGTATCTGTCCTTACTGACCCTTCTAGGGCAAGGTGCTGGGACAAGCCCAGGGCAGGGAGAAAGTGCACATGTCAGCCTTGTGCCTTCCTATGGAGCCTGGACACTTGAGGACAGGGCCATCGCTGGCACAGAGCCCCACAGTAAAGCACAGGTAGCCTCACACCATTTGTTTAATATTTATGTATTTATTTATTGATTGATTGCAGAACTAGGGTTTGAACTCAGGCCCTTGTGCTTGCCAGGCAAGCGCTTATTCTACAGAGCTATCTCTCCAGCCCTAGCCCCACGCCATTTGGACAAAGTATCAGAAGGTGTAAGGCAGGCCATCCCCAGACCTTCATTGGAGCACACTGGGAGTGATTTGCTCTGGAAAGCACTGAGTCATCTCCAGGCAAGGTAGGACAGGGCTCCTTCCTCCCCACCAGAGAGGCCAGCCTCAGGGGGCATTTTTAGGAAGCCTTCTCCCTATCAATCCCAGGCCAGTCAGAGTCTTGATTCATTGTCACTTTTTGAGACTGGGTCTCATCATGTCACCCAGGCCAGTCTTGAACTTCTCAGTTCAGGCAGCCTTTGCACCCCAGCCTCCTAGCTTGGTAGCTGGGACTCTGGGCACACTCTTCCTGGGAGCCCCCATCTCCAAGGCCCGCATTTGGCTCTTTTCTCACTCAGTGGCTTATGGGGCATCTTGTGTCTCCTGTCAGCCTGGAAACAACTTTAAGGTAAGGGCAGGAGCATGGGGAATGCAGCTCATGGCATTAAGGGTCTGTGGTGGACATCCTTATGTAATGGAAGTTTTGCAGGCATTTGTTGAAGTGGAGAGGAATACTTTGTACACAGCAGCTCAACTGCTCCACTGCGGTACCTGAGAGGAGGTGATGTCATCATCCCTGCAGAGGAGAAGCCTGACTGGAACATATGACTTACAGGTCCAAGGCTCCTGAGAACACAGTAAGTGTGTGCGTGCGTGCGTGTGTGTGTGTGTGTGTGTGTGTAACATAGAGAGAGAGACAGAGAGAGACAGAGACAGAGAGAGACAGAGAGAGAGAGAGAGAGACAGAGAGAGAGAGAGAGAGAGTGTGTGTGTGTCTTGGAGCATTTTTCCATACCAGAACAGAGACATTGTCTTCTCTATCATTGCCCACTCAACATCCTTTCTGGGAAGGGTCAGAAGCAACCCACATGCCCAGGGCCTTTGCAATGAGCCATATCTCCAGCCCCTCCCCCCCACACCTTTCTTGAGACAGGTTGTTACTAAGTTGCTCAAATTTATGATCCTTTTGTTGCAGCCTCCCAAAGTGCTGGGATTGCAGGTGTGCACCACCATTCCTGGCTAAGGCCAAATGCTAATAAAAATTTAATTCTCCCTAGTGTAAAGAAAGAAGTGAGGGCTGGCGAGATGGTTCAGTGGTCTAAAGCGCCTGCTTAGGAAAGCTCAGGCAACTGCAGGGACTGCGGTTTGATGCCCGGCACCACATGCTGCACCAGCCCCACCACCAGGGCAGGCTGAGCCAGCCACAAAATAAATAAATAAAGAAACAAACAAAACAAGCAAACAAATAAAATTTTTTTTAAAAAAAAGAAGGAAGTGATCCTTCTCACTTTTTTAAGCCTATGTATAGGGGAGACCATGTGAATTCCTGCTCCGTCCCTTTAGGATGTGTGTCCTATTAGAAAACTGAATGAACCTCTCACTTGTTTTACAAATCAAGGCCCCAGGAGCCATTGCCACAGTGCAGAATCCAAAGAAGTCAGCCCTGCGCAGGTCCTCAGAGGGCAGGAGCCCCACCAGGTTGCAAAGTGCCCAGCCCTCCCAGAGGGATACAAACAGGTATTGTGTGAGTAAAGACAACTAGCTAACCAGGTGAGTTCAGGATGAGCCGTGTGGCCAGGGAGCCATCCTGTCACTTGCGTGAGGACTGCTTACTGCTGGGGAGCATGCATGTGGCAGGCTGCCTTGCAGTGTAAGGGGCTCAGGGCTGCTACCTTCCCAGTTTCCTCAGCAATTGGAGGGGTGCACTATAGTCTGGATTAATGTGAATTGAAAGCAAAACTCACCTGCTCTTGCTCGAGTCCTCTGGATTAGCTGGAGGTCTAATTCCTCATTTTCCTCCCAGTGCCTTCAGATGAATTAACAAGCTTGGCATTTCCAACAGCAGAACAAAGAACAGGAATGCCGTCTCCATTTTCAATGCATGAAGGTGCAAGGTGCACAACGCTTTACCACCTTTGCTCTCTTGAACGAGCCAGAAGGAGGAAAGCTGTATGTTCATTTGCTTATAGCTGCATAATCTGTGAAAGTGAAAAAGGACTGGAAAAGTGCAGTGTGCACACACGTGTGTGCCTGTGCTCGTGGTTGACAGCAACTGGGAAGACCCCATTTTACATTTTCTGATTTTTGAAAGACTGAAAACCATTAACTAGTGGCAACAGATTAAAAGGGGGTGTGTGGGGGCCGAGGCAGGAAGCTAGAACAATCTAGGCAGGCAGAAGTCTGGGGCCAGCCCACTGGCTTCATAACTTGGCCTTGAAAGCACACTGATTATATTGACACAACTTTTGGGTCCACACTGAACTTCTCTTTGAAGGCTGATCTGAGTGTAAAAGCAAGCAATCTCTTTATTTTAAAAAAGAAACTAAACAAAATAACAATAAGCTCCTCCACCCACCCCCACCCACTTCCAAGGCCTCCAACCAGCCTGGTGCCCTTCACAGTCCTGAGGCTTGAGCTCTGCCCCCTGCTCCCCATTGCAAGGCTGTGACCTTGGCCAGCTCCTCGCCTCCCCCTGGCTTCCAGGTGTTGGCAATGGAGCCTCCTAGGCAGAGCAGTCCAGGCTGCAGAAATCTGCAGACTTGAAGAGCGGCAGTACGTTGACCAGAGGGAACATGAGCAGTGCCCCAACCAGAGAGCCCAGCTGCACAGCCGCCCCACACCACACGAGGGAGCTGCGGCTCCGGTCGCGTAGGATCACGCCCAGCATGACCTTGATGTAGCTGAGACAGGCTGAGAACAGTACCCAGGACATCACCTGCAGGGAAGGGCAGGAACAGATGTGCAGGCCTACAATGAGCCTCACTGGTGGAGGCCTCACAGGGCCATGCGGGCCATGGAATAACCTCTAGGTACAAGGAGACCCCATGGCATTGATGGGCATCAAGAGCAAAAGTGGACACCAGTTTCCCTTGTGATCAGGGGTTGTGAGACAAGGTCACCGTGGGTGTGCATGGCCAGGGGAGTGTGGCAGTCAGGATGACCCAACTCCCTAGGGAGAAGCGCCCCATCCACCTGGCCTTCTGAGAGGCCCAGTGCCAGAGGTAGGATACTCACAATGAGGACTTCTCCTCCCCAGTGGCCCTGGAGGAGAGGGCAGGGGCTCATCGCAGCCATGGCCATGTTGTAGGCTCCAAAGCCAGTCCCCAGAATGGTGATGACCCCCAGGAACGGCAGAGACCTAGGGTTGAGGTGAGGAGGTAAGCAGTCTGTCCTTGGCTCCCGCCACACAGGGGTACTCATGTGGAGGAGCAGTGTGGCCTTCAAGGCCAAGCCATCTCCTCCTTCGTGTGCATAGCAGGGCCACAGTCATAGCTTGGGAAAGCAGAATGTGGTTCATGAAGGTAGTATAACCCTGGTTCTGCCATTTAACTGAGAGACTGGTCCCAGGGCCTCAGTGTCCCCACCTGCCAAATAGGGGTCTGGTAGGCCCATGGAGACCTGCAGGATCAGCATAAGTAGGGCAGCTCCAGCCACTGGCCTTGCCTGGCATTTGATCTGGGGCCATTTCCTCTCAGGGCAACACGATTGACAACCAGGAAGCCAGGGGCGGATGAAAAGGTGACTTTGATCTCAGCAGGAAAACTGTGGCTAAGCAGCGCGGCCTTGATAACCCTCCCTTCCTGGTCTCAACAGAGGTTTGCAGTCTCTAGGAGTCCTGGTCCCAGGTCCTAGGGCAACCTTGCATCAGACCCAGTTGACATTGCCCTTCCTTGGAGGTCCTTGTTCCTCAGGTCCACCTCCACAGCCTCCAGGACACTGAAACTGACAAACTATGACCTGCCTGAAGACAGGGACCCCACTCTGGATTCTTGTGTCCGTGGCTCTCAGATGTCATATGTTTAATGTTTGGGGCTGAGAGTCTGCAGGCCTGTGGCCTCTGGTCCTGCTTCCTTCTGAAACTGCTGCCCTTTGTCTGTAGCTTTGGAGCTCCCAGGGAGAAAGTCAAGCCTCCGGGTAAATGAACATTTTTTGGTCTAACTTTCCTGCCCTCATTCCTCTCCTGGGCTGGGCAGGTCTGAGCAGCTCTTGAGCAAAGGCACAGTAGACAGTGGCTTGGTGGCACAGAGGACGGGAAAGCTTAAACATCCAATTCTGGAGGTATTTCCCTCGAAGAGTCAGAAGCCCGTGAGTCAGAAGCCCCTGGCCTGCTTACGAAAAAGGGAAACCCAGCTAGCTCTGGCCCAGCCTGCAGTATTACTGGGCATCCAGGCATTCTAGAACCACAGCTCCCAGAAGCAACAGGGGCAAAGCTGAATTGCACCTGGTCACCCTTTCTCCCAGCAGCCTCAGGAGCTGCCTGCCCTCCCTACCAGCTGCTGGTGGGGGTGCTTAACACTTGCACTGGGCTCTCGGTGCATCAGTGCTGCTCAACACCTTCCAAAACAAACCCACTGCAGGCTCCCAACAATTTTAGGAGGTAGGACTATTAGCTCCCCTAGTTTCCAGGTAAAAATTCCAGAGGCCCAGAAAGGTGAAGTGATTTGTCCAATACTACACAACTGGTACATAGCAGTGCTGGGAAACCATATCTTGTGTGGGTGGTAGGGGGCAGTAGTGGGGATTGAGCCAAGGGCCTTCACACTGAGCTACATCTTCAGCCCTTTTTTTTTTTTTCTTATTTTGAGATAAAATCTCTCTAACTTGCTGGCTTGCCTGGCTGGGCTTGAACTTGAAATCTTCCTGCCACAGCCTCTGTCTTAGTTACTTTTCTCATTGCTGAGACCAGATACCAATATCCACAAGTTAAGGGAGTAAAGATTTATTTAGTTCACAGTTTGGAGAGGTTTTAGTCCCTAATCGGCTGACACCAAGGCCAGAGACTGCAAACCTCCATTGAGACCAAGATTGGCGTGAAAGAGGGGCATCACAGAGGAAAACCAGTTCGTGGCAGGCAGAAGACAGCAAAAGCAAGCAAGCCAGAGAGAAGACAAGCCTCTTTCAGTTCCTTATATTGTATCTAATAAGAAATACTGGGATTAGGGTAGTACAGAGCCCATCAGCAGGCAAATTTAGTAAGCACACACTCTTAGTCTCACCATCTCACACTCTGAACTCAGGCATGCCTGAAAAGCCTTATCTATGACTGCATAAGGTGCTGGAAGTCATCTACCCAGACAGCCTCACTGAGTCCTGGGATTCTAGGTGTACCACACCTGGCTTGAAACTATATTCATAAGCACTGGAATATAGACTGGTGGTGAGGCTTGGAAAGTAGGGTTCTGGAATGAAGCACTGCCCCCGCCAGGATTCCCCAGGACTAGGCAGTACCTGGGAGGTTACCTGTTAGGCAGGAATATGGAGAGGAAGCAGGTGAGTGGGCTGGCCACAGAGCTGAGGGTGGCGGCCAGGTGGTAGGCAATGGGCCCGTACGGCAGGCAGGAGTAGGTCTGCACGGAGGGCAGCACGCCGTTGGTGAGCGCATTCACGAAGGCCACCAGCGTGTAGATGAAGGCCAGCTGTGCGGGGTGCAGGGTGGCCACTTTCTCCTCCAGGTGCCCCTTGCCCTTGCTACCGTCTTCCGGGTCCAGGGGCCCTGTGTCTTTCTCCTCACGAGGCCGGATGGAGTGGAGGGTGACCTGGGACTGGAGGAGGTCCTCGATAGAGCCTTGCTGGGCCCGGGATTGACGCTGAAGCAGGAAGAAGGCCAAGAGGCAACAGCCCATCAGGCCGGCCAGTATCAGGAAGAAGACCAGCGGCGAGAAACGCGCAGGGAGGTAGCGGCTCTCCATGTGGCTGGCAGGGGCCCACACTGCGGGGCTGCTGGGTCCCTGGGAATGTCAGAGGGCAGACATGACAAGGGGAACAGCAGAGGTAGATGATGTACCCAAAGACTGTCCTTATAAATCATCCATACATAACTGCCTGAAGCAAGATTCCCCTGCAGGATTTCAGAGCAGCCCCATCGCATTGCTCTGCCTTCCCTCACTTGGGCTGGTGCTCCAGATGCACCACCCCAGCACTCGTAGGAGATGAGAATCATCACTCCCAAATGGGCCAATTTGGCTTTGACTGTTTTAAGCTAGCAGGAGACAGAGAAGCAGCTCAGAGAAGATGCCCATCTTAGAGGGAACTGAGCTTGCTGGAGGAACTTCTCATTGTAAAGCTGTGTGTACCCAGGACAAGTGAACAACAACTATCATCATCTCTGCACAGTGGAACAACTTACTCAGCCCTGGAGTCAGAGCCCCCCACTGCACACTTCCTCTAACTGGTCCCCGTCACCCTGAAGAAGCCCCAGGTCCCTGGTTCCCTCCTGTGGTTCAGGACGCCATGCAAGCGCCAGTCCTCTGATGCCCAAGTCTTGTGCACACAGCACTGGCATGGCATCTCTGCTATCCTCCTGCCTTACGTCACTTTACTCTGCAGCCCCAGCAAGAGCACACTGAGGTGGAAGGAAGCAGAGTTTTCTCCCCCACCCTGGTGAGTCAGCACAGAGTGACACTGTTCCAGGTAACACTGGGTACCTGTGTGCTATGGGCCTCCGAGGTGTTCACAGGGCTTGAGGTGGCATCTGTGATGTTGACGCAGGTGGTGATACCTGAGCCCTGGGCCAGAGCCACCAGGGCAGGCAGGAGCCCGCTGAAGCCTTCACCCATAAAGAAGGTGGTGAGGTAGTAGGAGGGCAGCCCACTCATGAAGGGCAGGAAAGTGACAGAGGAGGTGCAGTCCACCAGTGCCAGGAAGAAGGTGAGGACCACAAAGGCGATGCTGTGGTGGCCGCTGAGCACCCTGGAGGTCATGTTCCAGAGGAAAGCAAAGAGGATGCAGGTGACAGTGCCCACAGTCAGGATGGCAAAGATGATGGGGACCTCAGAGAGCCAGCCAGGCTGGAAGCGGTGCAGCAGCGTGACCAGCAGGGGCCCGATGTTGGCCAGCTGGATGACCACTGTGAGGTACGAGGGCAAGTGCCAGCCCTCAGGCAGCTCCATCACCAGCAGGGGCAGCTCCACCCACAGCCCGTTGATGGCTACCCAGGAGCCCATCCCGAAGACGCAGACCAGCAGGTGGACCAGGAAGGCCATGGTGGTGTCTGTGGGCCGAAGGCCGTCGTCCCCCAGGTCAGCCTTTGGAGTCGGGGGAGTGGCTGATGGAAAAGGACACAGTGTGAATTGATCATCAACTGAGAAGTTGGTTTTCTTTTTCCCCTTTTCTCTTGTTATGTGAATAATCTGACCTTTATTAGCAAAAAACAGATGGACTCCTTTATAACTAACCTTCAAGAGGAAAGGCTTTCCTAAGATCATAAATCCAGGGACCAGAAAAGAGAATTTTGATATATTTAACAATATAAATGTTAAAACACACAAAAGCAAATAATCAAAGGTTCAACACACCCTCTGTAAAAAGTACTATGAGCAGCTGGGCCTAGCGGCACATGCTGAAACCTGTAATCCCCTTTACTTGGGAGTCTTGGGCAGAAGAACTGTGAATTTAAGGCTGGCCTGGGAGACATTGTCTCAAAAGCAAACAGACAGACAGACAGACAGCAAGGTCAAAAGACAACAACCTGGAAAAATGTTTGCAACATTAAATACCGACAAACGGGTAATCTTTCTAATATACAAAGAGTTTTTAAGGTCCATAACCCCAGTACTCTGGGAAACTAAGACAAGAAAATTGTAAATTCAAGCCCAGCCTGAACAATTTAGTGGCTTTATGAGACCCTAGCTCAAAAAAAAAAAAAAAAAAAAAAAAATGCCTGGGGATGTAGCTCAGGGCCAAGGCACTGGGTTCAGTCCTGGTAGGGTTCATTTAAAACACCCACCAAAGCCTCCTTTGCTTGGAAGGTGGTGGACCACAGGGCGCGGTACCCCTCCTAGATGAAGCCTAACCTGCCGAGGGGGCGGGGCCTGGTTGGAGGTGGGGCCTGGCTGGAGACAGCCACTGGGGTGTCCCTAAGGATGTATCCGCGTCCCTCCTCCCCTCCGTTTCCTTGCTGCCACCGTGCTGCCTCTGCCAGGCCCCTTTGCCGTTGGGTCTCTGCCTTGGAGCCTGCTGACCACAGACTGGGAGTGGGAGCGGAAGTGAGCTTGTCCTCCTCTAAACTGTGGAGCTCAGGTAGTTTGTCCCAGAGATTAGAAAGTGGCTGAGACCACAAGAAAAAAAAGTTTTACAAATCAAGAACAAAAGCCCCACCAAAGAAGGCCAAACAAGTATACGAACAATGAAAAAGGACAAAAAGCCTACTTGTGGGAAGGTTATCGTCTCACAATGTGAACCTGTGACTCACGTTTGGGATTAGTCACTGTGACCCTGTAATAGCAAGACACGGCGGGAATCTATCCAAGCAGCTATCGTCAAGGCGGGGCGGGCTGCAGAGCTCACTGCCTGCTGGGACCCGCAAACCTGGTCAGGCTGGAGGAGCAAGGCTAGGGGATGATCTCACTGTGGCTGGCAGGGGCAAGGTCTGCCTGGAGCTCCACAGGAAGCTGAGCTTCAGAGGGTGGCGTTCTTGTGGCTTGTATTTGCAAAAGCAACCTGGGCACCCAGGAAATGCTGAGGGTGCTGGTGCCACTTTCATGTTTATCTTTTAATTTTAACTGTGAACCATGTGCACTATTACCTAATATAAAAATGATAGGAAATACTACAAATAGTTTCGCTTGGGTTCTTTTTCTCCTGCAAACACAGAACTGTCAGTCCCGCAGACCTCTGCAGGCCACCTACTGCAGCCCTCCAGCCCTAGGCCTAGTCTGCCACCATTCCACAACCACCTGCTCGATTCCCAGTGTCACCTACCTGCGCTGTCACAGCTCTCTCCAACCTGCTCCTCAGTAAAGCCAAACCATCAGAGGGACCAAGGCGAAGCTCTTGAGAGAGCTGCCTGGATTGCCCCAGCTCTGCCATGTGCTGGCCAACCCCGCGCAGGTGCTTAGCCTCTCTGTGTCTCATTTTCCTGACTGCCAATCAAGGACTTTCATCAAGAGACCTCATGGCTTGTGATGAGGGGTAAGATAGGGTAGGCCTCACTTTCAGGGTGCTTTCATCATCACGGAGCGATGCCAGGATGGGTGACATAGCTTTTTTTTTTTTACTTCATATGAAAATGTGAAACATGACTACTAAAATTAAAACAAAAAAATGTTCTCTCAGAAGTTCAGAACCTGGAACCCTGGGGGCAACATTCTTGTTCTAGGTGCCCCAGCAGGAAGGGAGGGGGCCTCTTCCTCACCTGTAATCTGTGACACTCGGTAGGCAGCCCCTTTCTGTTCCTACACACAGCAGCCCAAGTCTCTGGTACAAGCCCTAAGCTCTGCCAACGGCCAGGCTGGGAGGGGAGACCCAGTACAGAGGAGGATTCTGGGGGCCTCAAGGCTGCTGAGCCAGCCTGACCTGGAGATCCGCCTTGCCTCTCTTGCCACATCCACTCAGAGCGGAACCTCCTGTCTGCCCACCTCGCCTGTGTCCTCTGTGCTGAGGTTTGCTGGGTGCCTTGTTGCCTGGTGCAGAGAGGAGACAGCCTTTCTGATGACACTGAGCCCCCAACTCGAGCCAGGCCAGCTCAGGTTTGCTAAGTGCGATAGATTTCCTCAGTGTCAGCTTCAAGTCTGGGGATGTCATTCAAAGTTCAGGGTTTTGGAGTCTGGGGAACATTTTGGCAGGCCTGGTCACACAGGCCCACATGCCCACACCGCAGCACCCCCTCTCACTCTGCCTAGCTGAGGCTCCCCTTGGCCTCCCTAGGGACAGCAACCCCTGATTAAGCCTTCTGCTTTCTGTGTTGCTGCCTGGAGTGCAGATATAATGGCCAGAACTCCAGAAGCTAATCTGTACTATGCAGGACTACTTTCCCTTGGGATTCTGTGGTAGCCATACAGCCTAGTCTGCCCTTCCTGAACTTGTTGTTTGCTGTGCAAGTTATTTTATTTATATATATATATTTTTTTTTAATTTTTTTTTTTATTTTTTTACAGATTTTAGTAATGGCTATATTTACCTCTTTTGCCCCCTGATGTCCCAGCTCAAGAACTCAGGTCTTTTCCCAATCAAAATTTTATCATAAAGCAAAATGTAACAGTAGCTATTTAGACTCACCTTTAAAAGACACTAAGAAACACTTACATGGAATGAAGTTCTGCCTGGTTCTAGAATTATAAAATGAAGGACTTTACAATTTTCAGTGGGATATGCTGGCCTACTCCTATAATCCCAGCACTTTCTGAGGCTGAGGCAGGAAGATCATAAGTTCAAGTCCAGTCTGGGCAATTTAGTGATTATAGTAAGAATCTGTCTAAAACTAGAGTTTTAAAAATAAACAAATAAATGGCTGGGATGTTGTGCAGTAAAAAAGTCCTAGGTTCAATCCCTAGTACTATAAGAAAAACAAAACAAAACAACACTAAAAAAATTAAGATTAAATTTGAGGACAAAAGTCTTACAGAGAAATTTACAAAAAGAAAAAAAAAAGACATATTTGAGTCTAGTCTGGGTAACTTAGTGAGATTTTCTCAACATAAAAGTAAAATTGGCTGGGGCACAGTTCAACATGAGGCCCTGGGTTTGATCTCCAGTGCTGAGGCAGAAAACAAAGAAAAGAGCTGGGCATGGTGGCACGGGCCTATAATTGTAGCACTTGGGAGGCTGAGGCAGGAAGATCACCTGGGCTATATAGCAAGATCCTATCTCAGGAAACAAAACCAAAGAAAAGAAAAAATAAGCTGAGGCCCAGAGTCATTGTGGTATAAAGAGATAGCCCCCCAGGGTCAGACATGTGGCTTTTCTGTATTGAGTAGTGCCTGTTCCCCTAAGAGCCCAGGCCTCCTTGAAGGGGATAGAGGCACAGTGGGTGGCAGCTGACAGGCTGCTCCAGGCCAGGCCGGTGGAAGAGGCAAAGGCAGCAAGGCAGAGGAGGCAGGGAACATACACCCACTCCAGGAGCGAGTCAATTATTAAAGGCAGCAGGCGGCTTTGCAGAAGCAGCTGGCCTCTGTAGGCTGGAAAGTGGTTCTGCTGGGAGTGGTCGCAGGCATCGGGTTACACATTGACACACCTGGGACCTGGAGCCCTGGGTGGCTCACACCCAGGGACCACGGCCGTCCTTGGGGTCTGACCCCAACATCACAGCTGCACAAGTGGAGGGCAGCAGTTTGCCTCCTAGGGCTATTGTCCCTCACCCAGAAAACAGGGCTGCTGATGGCTGCTACTTCTGTCCTCCAAGTGTATGTCCCTGTGTCCCTGTTCCTGCTGCCACAGTAAGGGGACATCCTGGGCACAGCAGAGATGCAAAGGCCCAGGTGTTGTTGGGAGTTTGTGAGAAGCCAGAATGGCTTATGTGGGGTGCTGGGGGCACCAAGTTTACGAGGGGAATGTTGGGCTGGGTGGAGTGCTGGGATGGTTGGAGTGCTGGGCTGGGTTATGGAGCCCATGCTCAGTACAAGGAGGCCCTGGGCTCAACCCCAGCGCTGCAAGGAAAGGAGGAAGATTCACGTCTACATTATCTAGGCTGCCTGTGGCTGACTTGTGGGTTTTTTATTATTATTACTATTTTTTATGTATTTGGTACAGGGTCTCACTATGCAGCTCGGACTCATAGTGATTCTCTTGTTTTCAGCCTCCCCAGTGCTGGGATTACAGCTCTGTATCGCCACCCCCAAAACTCAACCACTGGCTCAACACACCTGGAGGCAGTGCTGGCATGATGTGCAGGACTAGGGGTCAAACCTTGGTTCCTGCGCTTGCCAAAGCAGGCACTTAATCTGCTGAGCTATCATGCTGGCTCCAGCTTGTGTATCTTGTTTATTCATTTAAACAGTATTCTGGGTGTCTACTAAGTGCTAGACAATAATTCCTGCTTTTAGAAACCTATAAGAAGCAGTCATCAGGAAAAACAAAACCAAAAATATGGAGCAAGTCACGGGAGGCAAGGGATGTGGAGGAAGCAAAGCTGGAAGGAAGTGTGGATGGAAGAGGGTCCAGGGTGGAGATAGCAAGCACAACAGCCCCGGGGTGGGGGGTCCTCCCCACCAAGTCCCAGAAATAGGCCTCAGTGTTGAAAGAACAGCGGGGAGGCCCGTGTGGCCACAGCAGAGGGAGTGAAGTGACGGGCAGAGAACAGAAGTTACGTCGGCCTGTAGGTGGGAGCTAGGTGTCTGTCTCTCTGCAGCCAAGGCCCATTCCTGGGCAGAGGAGGGCCTGCTCCAGTGTAACGTGTAACATGCCTGCTGTGGTAAGCACGACAGGAGCGGGGGTGGCAGGAGCGAAGCCAGCGAGCCTGGGAGGAAGCTGCCGAAATCACCCAGGAGAAAGGACTGAGCAGGAGGCGGCTCTGCAGCGGTTCAGCTAGCTCCCAGGGCGCACACCTCCCACCATGCCTCCTCCACAGCCCCGAGGAGGTCACCACTAAGATTATCTCCATTCTACGGACATGAAAATGACTCTCATAAAGAGAAAGTCTTTTGCCAGGGATCACATAGCTGCTGAGCCAGCAGGCTGAGGTTTGGGCCCAGCCTCCCCAACACCTTGCCAGGAAGCCTGGGGCTCAGGGCCACAGAACAGAGCAGGCTCTGCTGGCTGGGGCCTCAACAGCACCTAGGCTGGGAAGGAGAGAAACAGGGTCACACACAGAAGAATGGGCACAAGGGCCTGCAACAGCTGCTCCCCCAGACTCAGGGCCCCCTCTGTGAATGAGGGAGCCTAGAAACAAGTCCAACAGCAGGCCCCAGACAGATAGCAGGGCAAAGGGACAGCACTCCTCCACACAGCTTGCAATTTTGGGGCTTCATCTGAGGGCCTCGCACATCCTACAAGCCCTTTGCTACAGAGTTGCACCCCCAGCCCTTCTTCTGTATTCCTGCATCAAAAACTGAGCATCTCAGGCTCAAGAGAGTGGGAGTGGGGTAGGGTCTGCACAGGCCAGGGTACCCTGGCTGTGTGGGCTGGGCCACTCCTGCCCCCCCATGACCTTGACCTGCAAGGCCAGAGCCCCTCTCCCCCAGCTTGCAGTGCCCACACACATCAGCTGGGGGTGGGAGTCTGTACCTATCTGCCCAGTGCTGCTCTTTTGCATGGGAGCATCATTTCCATGGGAACAAGTCCTGTCCTCTCCTCTAGTGTCTAGGTGCTGCCTGGCTTGCTAAGGGCTGGCACTGTGCCAGGTTCCCACTCTGAGTGTATAAGCAGGCAGCTGGCAGGCGCCAAGCTCTGGGGGCCAGACCAGGGACATGTGGGCCAGAGCGGTCCCTCAGCATATCTGGTGGCCTGGGTGCTGTACCAGTCCAGCTGGGGGGTGGGGGCTGGCCTGGGCTTCTGCCTCTTCAGTGCTATCCAGATTCCTGCCCCTTTGAAACTTGGTGGTCCTCCAGGCCCCTGCTGGGCCTGGGCCCTAATGACCCTGGGTAAACTGGGTTTGTTCTGGGGAGGGAGAGTCAAAACCAGAAAACCTAGAGGGACCCATGGGGAAACAGAGAAAAAGCTGAGACTGAGCGACAGAAAGAACCAAAGCAGAAATGGACAGCTGGGTGTAGCGATGCACACCTGCAATCCCAGCACTCTGGGAGGCTGAGGCAGAAGGGTCACAAGTTCAAGCCCGGCCTGCGCATCTTAGTGTGACCTGTCTCAAAACAAAATAAAGAAAACAAGGGTTGGGGGAATCTGGGGATGTAGCTCAGTGCGAAGGTCCTGGGCTCAGTCTCTAATGCTGAAAAACAGAGGAGAGAAAGAAAAGAAGTTCAGTAGAGAATGAAGCCCACTGGACAGACAGAAGCTGGCCAGCCACACTAGGAGCCTGGGCAAAGGTGCTACTCACACCTACAGCAAACAAGAGGTCTCTCCCCCTTCCACTTGCCTTGGACCTCTGGGTCCCCCTAAACTCAGTGTCCGCCTGGCAAAGGTATGGAGAAGGCAGCCAGCAGGCAGTACTTGCCGCACCCTGCCCGCCCAGGATCTCAGGTTTGTGCTCACAGGCTGTGTGACTTGAAGACCGCCAGTCTCTGGGACTGGGGTCTGCATCTGTGAAAGGGGCTGGGCTGCCATGAGGGAGGAGATAACGGCCCAGACAGAATCTGAGTTCCCTTCCCTCCCCTCTTCTAGCGCCAGGTAAGGTTTCCACCCTCCCACAGCCTAGCTTGGCACAGAAACTTGCTCGTCCCACCCCACACAGCCAGGCTGCTGCAACTCAGCCTCCGACCGGTAGCGGTGGTGGCGTCCACAGCCCGGCACAGAGATGCCCAGCCAACTGGGCCAGAGCGCAAGGGCCCTGGAGTCCGGGTCCCGACCTTGCCCGGGCCGTCGAGGAAGCAACGTCTTCCAGCCCATCCCGCGGCGTGGAACTGGGGGAAAGGTCACGGGCCGCTGTGCTCCAGTCTTAACGCTCTCCGCGCCCCGTGCCCGTGCCCGTGCTGGACGCCCGGCCCTGGGTGTGCGGTGCCCTCAGCCCCGCCACTCACCTCGGGTCCCGGCCCGGCTCTGCGGGAGAGCGCCCGGGAGCGCGCACTTGTCCCCGCCCGGCTGGAGGCGGGGTCCCGGGCCAGCTGGGAGGAGCCGGCGACATCAGTTCTTGCCGGGCTTTGGGACCCGGCGCTCTTAGTTGGGATAATGAGCCACGAGGAGCAGACCTGACGACTGCTGTAAGCCGGGAGCTGAGCGTTCGAGCCCGGCGCGTGGGGTTCCTGGTTCTAGGGCGCCCCACCATCAGCGCAGGTCACAGCAGCCCGGAGCGCCGAAGCGAGGAGCTAGGAATCACAACCCACTCCTGTCTTTTGGGAACGTCTGCTCCTGTCTCATCTTATGGCGGGCGAAGGAAATGCAGACCCAGAGCAGCAGAGATCCTCCGTGCTCTCTGGGAACCCTCTGACCCCAGGAGTGAATGTCTGGTTACTGTTCAGCCATCCTAGGGGCAGGTGCTACTTTGACTCCCTGCTTCTCAGACGCAAAAAGCGAGGCTCAGAGGTTAAAACACATCCCGAAGGTTCTGGGCTATCACTGGAACCCAGTCACCCTCAGTGTAAAAGAATCTCGCAGGGCGTGCTGGGTGACAGTTGTGGCACACTCAGCTCGCTGTCTGGTCGCTTTGTGGGTTTTTCTCGGAAACACGCATTCGTGTAATGAGCCACCACTGCCCAGCAGATTCTGGAGAGGTGAGGGGTCCACTTTTAGCTTGGCAGGTGGGGTGGCAGGAAGTGTTATGGGTGCTGTGGTACTTAGAGCACATCACTCAAAAATAGGACTCTAGAAGATGGGGATGTGACTTCTCTGCACCACACACTGTGGCATAGCATGAGCTGGTTAATACCAGAGCCACGGGGAAGCTCTGGGACACTCCTCAGAAATATGTGGCCGTCAGGAAGGCTGTCCTAGTAAAAGCACCTGTAGAGGAGGAGGCTGTTGTAGATAACTTTTATTGCCGGAGCTAGCTATCTGCATAAGGAGACAACCTTTACTCCAGTCCTGCTGTCACCATCCTGTGACTCCCCTGCTGTGCACCCCCAGCCCTCATCCCTTCTGGAGCTCAGGGAGGGATGTAAGCTGAGGCCACCTGACCTTCTCCAAGTCTCCTGTGCACAGGCTAAGGCGCACCACTAAAAGCATTTCTCCTGTTCCTGTGCCTGATGTCAGCTGCATCTGTGACAAAGTGGGAGGACTTAGAAGGGTAAAAGGAAGCCACTGTTCTTGCTGCTACCATAGCAGATACTTTGTATCTCCGAATCACAAGGCTCTGCTTCCCAGAGAAGCTTGGAACACTTGTCCCCAGCAGGGTTCTAACAGTGAGGCCCTCCCAGGAATGCTCCACAGGAAGTTCTCCCTTAGATCTGCCCCACGTTCCAGCTGCTGAGGTGTCCATGCCACCGGTCTTCTCACAGGGGCTTCTTCTATTAGCTTAAAAAAATCCTTATCATTTACAACCTTTAAAACACCCCTGTTGCTCAACAAACCAAGAAAAAATACTAAAGTCTCACATGTAAATCCTCTTTGCAGCAGGATTAAGAAGCCCTGAGGACTCACACTCTCTTGCCCATCACCTTTGCTGCTCATACCCAGAGCTGCTCCCCGTCCTCTCAGTATGCACAGGACTGCAGGAGCCACGAAATCACACTCTCACTCTTCCACTAGAAAACCCTTTCTGTCCCATCTCTGGCCTGAGCCGAAGCCTATTTCAAAGCATGATCCAATCTACATTTTAAAACAAGATCTGGAGCCTGGCACAGTGGCTCATGCCTGTAATCCCAGCACTGTGGGAGACTGAGGTAGCAGGATCAGTATGAGTTTGATGCAAGCCTCAGGTAATACTGAGTTTAAGACCAGACAGAAAAAGTGCCGTGAAGCATACTTCAAAGCCAATCTCAAATGCTTCCTCCTCTGATGAAATCTTTCCTAATATCTCTAATGCAAAATAACCAGTAAACATCAGGAATTTACTAAATGTTGTACATATCAATGAATGAGCCCCAACCAATACAATGTCTCATTTTTGAAAATCCCTATAAATTTTTAATAATTTTTGTTGTGTATTTAATGGACTGTTTTTTGCCCCCTCCCTCCCTCCTACCTTCCTTCCCTCCCTCCCTCCCTCCCTTCCTTCCTTCCTTCCTTCCTTCCCCTCCCTGTCTGTCTTGTTCTGGGGATAAACCCAGGGCCTTGAATGTGCTAGGCAAGCACTCTACAGCTGAGTTGCATCCCTAACCCCCTGTAGCACTTGTAAATTCACAGAAAAACATTCTATCCACCTTGTTTCCATGAAGCCCAACAGCACAATTGTGTACAACATTCAGAACCTTTTGTTTCCTCATTTAATGTCTCAGAGATTTTTTTTCTATCCTCTACAGTGGGATAGTTCGTTCATTCATTCATTCATTCATTCAGCACACCGTGAGAATGCCAGCTCTTCACTGGGCACTCTGGGAGGTGCTTGGGATATAGGACCGGGCAGGGACCAAGTCCTGGACACAGACTACTAGTGCTCTGGTGGAGGGCCTCGGATGCTGGTCATAGCAAGCAGAGGAACCTGACCAGAGCAACTAAAGTAGGGACAGACTGCAGAGAGGGGAGCCAGTACAACTGCTGCACTGGGAAGACTCGGCTCCGGAGCCCGATAGGGGTAGGGGCTGTGTAGCTGGCAGCTTCAGGAGGACAGCACTGGCTCTGGCTTTCCATCAGTCCCGCGCGGGCTTCCGGGGTGAATGCAACCCCCTCCCACTACTTATCGCTGGCCAGCAGGAACAATGCCGCCGTGTACACCGGCCAATCTGCGTTGTGACCTGGAGAGGTCATCCTGTTGCGATCACCACAGAGTGTCTCCCCACCCCCTTGAGATGCATTCGAATAAGCTCTCCTGGCAGACGCTCACAGTTCCCGAGGAGACCGGGGCAGACAGCAGCCTTCTCAGGTCTGCGACCCGGACGGTTCCCACCACGAAACCCAGCCTAGGGAAGGACTGGAGGCGCCGCTACTGCGCGGTACAGCAGCCACTGGGGGCGCAGGAGTGCGCTCCGGAGCCGGCCGAGGGCTTTTCATGGCATCGGTCCTTTTTACAAGGGCTTGTGTGAGGCCTGGAACCCCGGGGTTAAAAAGTGGGAATCCAAAGGCAGGGGAGTGGATAAAAGATGTGAGCGAAGACGGTTAGGGGAAGGCGCGTCACAAGGGGCCCGTCGCTCCACGGGGGCCTGCAGCCCAAAGGCAACATTAGACTTCCTTGAAATATTTTAATTATTTAGGAATCCATAACCCTGTTAGTTATATAACCTAAACTTAAAAAGTACTTTTAAAAAGGAAAAATAAAAACCAGCAAATGCTATCTTGTGCCATATCAATAAAGGTCTTGAAGTCCGAGGGAGAAGATGTTTCCCTGCTGGCTCAAACCAAGTCCTCTGTTCTCCTTGACCTTGTCCTTGAAGAACGGCGGCAGCCTGAGGCTGCCGGGAGGTGGGTGCAGGGCTGATACCGGGCACAGAGCTTGCGCTTCATAGAGGAGCAGATTCCAGTGTGCAGCCTGTGGCGCATCCTCTGCTGGGCAGGTCTGGTTTGAGGCTCCAGGGTGCTGCCGATGGAGGCCTTGCTCCTTGGCAATCACTAGAAGGAAGTCAGAAGAAGCCTCGGGTTGTGTTGAGACTGGACTGGGCCTCAGTCCTGGGCAAGCCACAGGGTCCTCATCTGGGTTGATGGGTGCTTTCTGATTTTACCCACCCTTCCCAATCTTGAGTTGGCTTCCGTTAAGGTTCGAACCCGAGGACTTGCAGTCCAACAATCTGCCAGCAGGGGGCACAACCTAACCGGTTTGAAAAAGGAAAAATTTGGCTGCCAGGGCCCTGAGGCTACGAGCATCCTCTTTCTCTTTCCCCTTTCAATAACTGTGAAAATTAGCTCCATTCTGTACTCTAAGAAATATATCGAGGAACAAAGCACCCTATGAGGAGCTGTTGATCTTCCTGGTAGACTCCAAATAGACCCTTTGTGGGATTTAGAACCTGGCCATTTTGCAACCCTGGGTGGCCATCTCCCCCAGCCCTTTTCTGTTCTCCGCACTTTGCCATAGTCGCTGCATCCTCCTTCCTTGTTCCCTTTCTGTTTACCCACGGGATGCTGTTGATGGATCCTGCCACACTTCACCCTGCCTCAGGGCCTCTCACTTGCTGTCCCCACTTCGAGGCTGTCTCCAGGTGCTGTCTCCTCCAGGCTCCTTCTTCACTTTGTTCAGCCTTCTGCTTAGTCTTGCCCGGAAGTGATTTTCATTCAGAGAGCCTCAGGCCGTCCATTCCTGCTCACCCTGAGCTCTTGAGGGTGTGCTGTGTGCTCGCTTAGGCATTTTGTTTGGGGTCTGTCTCCACCCACTCAGGCTCAAGGAAAGGAGGCACTGTCACAGCTGGTCCAGCCTGGCACCAGCCCTAAAAATACTTGTTGACCAAATGAATGACATTAGGCAGGGCAACTAACTGGATTTAGGGATAAGGGAGAGAGGACTCGAGTGACTTTATGAGTGCTGAGCAATCCATCAGGGTGCCTTCTGCTCAGGTGCAGACCCTGAGGTGGCCTGATGGGGGAGTTTCGCTTGCTGGGGCTAAGGGTCACAGCCATGAGTCCTGGGGAAGTGGGGTCCTGACCAGCTGCTTCTGTGTCCTGGACTTCCCTCCACCTCCTTCCTCTGCAGAACCTGGAAGGGGGACTTGGGTGGAACCTGGACTTCACCTTCCCTGCCTGCATGAGGACAGCCGAAGCACCTTGAGTTTCTCCCCACCCTGGCAGAGTGACTCTACCTTCCCAGGGTTAGGAGACCGTGGAGCTATAGCCCTGGTTGCAGCCTTTCTGCAGATGTACAGAAAGGAGAAGCAACAGCCTGCAAACAGAGCTGCAACCCCTGGAAGCCCCGGTGGCAGGTGGGCAGGTACACAGGGCCCTACATGCCCACTCCAGGGCAGGGCAGGCTTCCCCAGCCCACAAGGGTCTTCCACCCTCACCCAGACTCCATCCTTCTTTTCTACTCAGTTTCCAACCCACCTCAAGTTCTTTAAATCAATTCACTTAGATTGAATTAGAATACTTTCCAATACACAGAAAAATAGGGGGAAACTCCCCCCTGCTAACTACATACTCAATTGCCAGAGCGTTTTGCAACCTTTGCTTATTATTATTTTTATTATTATTTATTTGGTACACTGTCTCACTCTGCAGCTTGGACTCATAGTGATCCTCCTGTCTCAGCCTTCCCAGTGCTGGGATTACAGGCATGGGCCACCATGCCTGGTCTCAGTGGCCAGCTTGGCACCTGGGCCCACATGGTGTACAGTACCAGCAATCAAATTGGGGTCCTTGTGCTTGCCTGGCAGATGCTTATACCTGGGAGCTATCTCCCCAGCCAACCCTTGCTTTGTCTATTTGTCTTCTGAGGTATTTTAGTGTAAATCACAAATATTATGCAGTTTAATCTCACAATACTTTTTAGTCTATATCTCTAAAAAATAAGCAACTCAAACCTATTACTTCATGTCCTTTGTACCTGTAGTTCTCTGATATCTAATGTTTAGTCTGCATGTATTCTGCATTTGTCCCTACAGTGTCTCTCACATCTGATCTGGAATGAGTGTTGCAGAAAGCTGGGTACATGGAGAAAACCAAGGATCTGCAGGTGTAAATGCAGTGGGTCTCTGGAAATGGATACAATGTTTCAGTGTCCTACTTTCTGGCTGGGACCTGAACGTTAGTGTTACTTGATGCAGCAGAGAGAACAGAAAGATGCTTTCTCCTTGATATGCGGGATTGGCCAGGACTTGGGAGAGCTATCTGGGCCAGTTATCTGTAGGGGTGGGAGGGTCCTCTCTGGTGTGGAGGTCCAGGAAGGACCTGCTGCACCTGGCCCTGTGGTGTGATGGGATGACAACAGATGAGTGTGTGTGTTTGTGTGTGTATGTGTGCACACACACGCACACTTGCTCCTGCTCAGATTTTGTCTGTAAAGCAGACAGCAGTTATTCCAGAACAGGATCCCTGCCCTGCCCCACCCTCTCCCCTTAGGAAGGTGACTCCCCTGCTTCATCTCCAGTCCTCTTTCTGATCCCCTCTCCAGGCTCCTTCTGCTCCAGGAACTGCCACTTTCCCTTGGAAGTCTTCCCTGACTGCAATGCATGAGGCCTTCTGGACTCCCTATTTAGAAGGCTGAGGCAGTAGGATCACAAGTTCTACCCCAGCCTGGGCAACTTAACAACTTAATGATACTCTGTCTCATAAATAAAATGTTAAAAATAACTTCTAATAAATGGCTGAAGATGTGGCTCAGTGCTCAAGTACTGAGCCACCCCTTGGCCCCACTGAGAGAGCAAGGGAGCCAGGTGCCCCAAGCCTGAGGGCTTATTTGCATCTCATTTCCATGTAGAGCGGAAGGGTCAAGTTGAAAGCTGCTGCAGCCTGAGACAGTGGAGGATAGCGCCTCAAGAGAGGTGGCTTGGGGGTTAGGTTCCCAAAGACTCTCTCCCAGGCCAGGACCTTCCTGTTCCCGAGGGGCCCTGCACTCCCCACCCCACGCCTGTCTGCCTAGCCCAGCCATCTGTGGACGGAGTCTTCTTGCCTTTGCTTAAAGGTCTGCAAACCTCAATGATAAAGCCACCCCCAACCCCTTCCCATACAAAATCCCATCTGCTAGGCCCAACCTCCAGACCTCTGACCTCTCCCTCCTAGCAGGCCTAGAGGGCAGGGGGGGCTACTTCCCCTGGGACTCTCCATCTGTCCCCTCCCTTCTGCCTCGTCTGCCCTTCCTGTGCCCTTAGTGAGATCCTGTGATACAGGCAGACCAGCCCTTGCCTGGGCCCTCCCACCACACTTGGTGGATGGAAAGCGCCTTTTCTTGAGCATTGATGACTTGTGTCCCCACTCTGTAACTGATGCCCATTACTGCACCCCTCTGTGTTCTTAGTGATTCAGGTTAAATGATTCACTGTTTTTTGCAAAGACAGATTTATCTGGCCCTCAGGCTTGAACCCAGGGCTTTTTCACTCAGTAGCATCCCCAGCCCTTTTTATATTTTTAAAATATTTTGAGTCTTGACAAAAAAATTTCATCCCAGATCTATAAATAGAAACATCAATATCATCGGCCTCAGTTAGGAGAATACTTGGGGAAATGGGATAGAAATAAAAGTGATAAATATTATTAACCGTAGTTTACCCTCAAGAGAGAGAAGACATAGGCAGAAGGGTCCCTGCTGTATGATCCTCTTCTCTGATCACCTGGAAAAGGCAAAACTCCAGAGAAATACACAGGCAGAGCAGGGCTTGATGCAGGGCAGAAGGGATCTTCCAGTCCCGGGAACTGCTTTTGATTGTAGGAGTGGTTAGAGAGTACCTGCATTTGTCAAAAATTAATCAAGTGTAGCCTTAAAGTCAGTACATTTTATTCATATGAC
>PVKN010009446.1:0-23764 GCA_004027915.1 Capromys pilorides
GTGACCATTGGAAGTAGCAGTTGCGTGTTTCATGTTTCTTTATTTGTGCTTTTTATGTCTTCAATATTTTCAATCCTAAAATATAGATGTTAGTATTATTGTCATCATACATACTACTAAAATTTCCATAAGATAAAAGAGCCAGTTTCTGTAGAAAATGTTAAAACAAAGCATGGGATTGAAATTTTACATTTTTAGCCCACAGAAAACTTAATCTTTTAATTCAAAATGTCTAGCAGAATGGTACCAGTATACTAGATTTAAATTTAAATGTCTAGATTACATGTAAATCTTCGAGCATTTCCTCAAGAAATATATTTCTAGGACTGGGAAGATAACTCAGTGGGGATTGTATCTGGTTATGAAACTTTAAAATTATACCTCATGGTAAACCTAATAGCTTAGAACATCTGTAAAGTTAGAAACGTTTTTACTTACCGCAAAGTTCTGGTTGGACCTTCAGTACTTTGTTGTACAGCTAAATGTCAGTAGCATGCTAATATGACTTCTCATACTTAAATGAGGATTTCAAGTGCATTGTTGTCATAAGTCATCTTGTTCTTATAGATAATTTGTAGAAATTTAGACATGTTAAAATTAATTTGTACTTGGATTATGGAGATAGCTCAGCAGTCTAAGTACCTGCCTAGGCAAATGCAAGGACCTGGATTCAATCTCCAGTACATGCAATGAACCAGCCATTAAGACTGGGTGTGGTGGCACATGCCTATAATCACAGCACTGGGGAGGTGAAATGGGAGGATTTCTACAAGTCTGAGCTGCATAGTGAGACCCTGTGTCAAATACATTTACAAAAAAAGAAAGAAAGAAAATTTAGTTTGTACTCTTCAAAGTAAAAGTTGTACCTCACCAGAATGGAGAATTTTTTTTTTTTTTTGAGACAGGGTCTCGCTGTGCAGTTCAGGCTGGCCTTGAGCTAACTTTTGTAGCCCAGGCTGGTCTTGAACTCGCACTGATCCTCCTGCTTCAGTCTCCCAAGTGCTGGGATTACAGGCGTGCACCACCACGCCTGGCTAAAATGGAGAAATTTGACCCTGCAGATGCTAGAATGGGTTAATATTATTCATTTCTTAGTCAGAATGAGAATATACTTTGTTTCATATACATTTCTGCTGCTGAGGGAGGAGTCTAATGAGACAGGTGATAAAATAAACTAAAAACTATAAAGAGAATATATAACAAGTAAATCTTGTTGATTTTATTCTGAAACCGAGGTGATACTTGCTTTAAGCAGAAGCGTCTGCATGTTCCTCATCAACAGGTGACTTGCCACTCGGTTTCAGTGGAGAAGAAAGTGTTCTAACAATACTATAGTTATTCTCACCTTCATTCTGGTTTTAATATTGACTCAGCTAACCCTGCATCCTCGCCACTTTCCCCACTTCCTAGGGGGCTTGCGATAGCTGAGAGAGCCCTTCATGGACTCACTCACCGTGCTGCCTCATGTGGCTGCAGGGGCCCTGGTCAGCCGCTGGCCTTCTACTAGCTTCTAGACGCCATGTGTGCCGATGGGGCTACTGCTGTTTACACCCATTTGCCGCACTCATGTGCTTATGGAGGGCCTACTGAAGACTCCATAAGGTGTTATTTCATGGTAGAAATGGGGTTCTTTGTCTCATAAGCTTTCAATATATTACCAAAGTTATAAGTACATTGCAAGGTGGGATAAAATAAATGCCTGATAAGACACTGTGCTAACATTTTGTAAGCAGTTACTAACTGCTTAGTTGTTCTTTAGATTAACCCCAGCAAATCTTTCTTGTGATGAGCAGGTCTTCTGCTACTCCCTTGCTGCCATGCTGCCTACCAGACTCTATTTGTTCACCTCTTGTTTTGCCAGGTTCTTACTGGCATAATCTTATATACTCTCAGTGAAGATGAAAGTGTTCTAACAATGATAGGGCTGTTCTCACCTTTCGTTCTTGTTTTAACATTGACTCCTGGCACCTAAGAGAAGTTAACTGTCTTTGTCAAGGTCAACATACTTCAGTAAGAGTTGCAGTCAGGAAGATTTGGATCAGTTAAATGGACAGTGGGAGCAACAGGTTCGAAGGGCAAAGGCACAATGATAAGAGACTAAGGGGGCCATACTTTAGGAGCTTTTGATCATTCAGATTTAACCAGGAAGATATGGAAGTTGTGGCCCAGGAGGAGGAAAGGGCTTTAATTGTCCTGCTGAAGAAAATAGCATTTTAAGGGCTGGCCAGATAGCTCAGTGGAGTAAAGTGCCTATTTTCACAGAGGCAGGGACCAGGGTGCAGTCACCTGGGATGCTACGCTGGCCCTACCCCCAGGGCATGCTGAAATGGTGATTGAGACTGGGCATGGTGGCATGCACCTGTAATCTCAGTGCTTTGGAGGCTGAAAACAGGAGGATCACTATGCATCTGATCTATATAGTGAGACCCTGTAGATCTTGTACTAAATACATTAAAAATAAGTAGCGTTTCTGTGTGGACACTGAAGCCTTTATGAGACAGTTTCCGTGGGAGCTGTGCTAATTACAGTTTCTCTTATCACATTCTATTGAAAGTTTACAGAAAGAGGTGGAAAGATAAATAAAGTACCAGTACAGTAGTCTGGGCAGGATGTCAGAAGAAAATTTGAAGAAAAGCCCAGAGTGCTGCTCCTTAGACAGTCTTTCTCAATGCCTGCTTATGCTGTGGATGAGGATGATCCAAGCCTTGTTCCATTTAGACTCCATGGTCCTACGATATAAATTGGATTCACTGCCACTTTAGCACTGGGGAAAGTTTTAAGACTTTGGAAGAAGTTGATATAACTTGCTCTAGATCACTCGGCCATAGATCAGGATCTTTGATTGCAAATTGTGTAGCCTTAAGCACTATGGTAAATAGCGGTATTGGAACAGCTGAAATAGAGATATCACTTGCATAGATGTGCGAGACTTGCCAAGTGATTAGATTGTGGCTGGAGGAGGGGATGAAAGTTCACTGTTATGTTAGCAGCCTGGAGACTGGTGGATGAGGGTCCAGTGTCAGTAGCAGGAAGTCAAGAAGCAGTTCGTATTTGCCTAGGGAGGCAAGAGAAGCTGAGGAGTTTGATCTTAAGTACCAGGAGGAAGCACAGTTCCTGAGATCATCTGCTACCATCTCCACTCAACTCCTTGTTACAGCATACTTTGTTGTCTTTCTTTTTCTTTTTTAAAGTCTTATGTACACCACATGATCATGTACTTTTTTTGGTACTGGGAATTGAACTCAGGACCTTGTGCTTGCTGAGCTATCTCCTTGACCCCTGTTGTCTTCAGTCTTTTGTCTAGAGGTCCCTGCAGTGATTTGAATTCTGTGTACCCCTCCTGACCACCAGTCTTTCCTTGGTGATGAACTCTTGCTCACCATCTGTTCGGATTTTGTACAACTTTATCTTGAACAAGAAATCATCTGAATTCAGTACTTCACTCTCTGTGAAGGAATTGGTTTCTCTTTGTTTACAGGCAATGATGGCTTCCTACCATACATTCTTGGCTCAACCTAAAACTAGTTAAACTACACTGTAGTTATAGAAAGTAGGCACAGAGTGCATAAGTGCTTGCCAATAGGCTCACTTCTAATTTGTTATGTTTTTGAAAAATCCCTGATCATTGATTGACATTTATTGACTGATTTTTGAATTATTTCAAAAACCTTAGTGAGTCCTGTGTGGTTCAAGGTGCTTTCACTATGCAACGTTGCATCAACATTATTTTAGATTATAAAAAGCCTAACAGTTTCTTCAGGCTGTTTACAAATTTTTAAAATCAGATTTCCTATCTGTCCTAACTTCTACCACTTTGTTTCCTTACCTCATCTCTGCTCTCCATCTTGTTTACGCCCACTCGTCTCCTTGGCTTTCATGTTCTCATCTGTTTCTCTGCCTTCTAAATAAGCTTACAGAGGCTGTCACAGGCATCTATGGACTTGGAAGGCTCAACCTAAAACTAGTTAAACTACACTGTAGTTATAGAAAGTAGGCACAGAGTACATAAGTGCTTGCCAATAGGCTCACTTCTAATTTGTTATGTTTTTGAAAAATCCCTGATCATTGATTGACATTTATTGACTGATTTTTGAATTATTTCAAAGACCTTAGTGAGTCCTAAGACAGTTGTAGGCTCCGGCATCTGTGAGACCCAGAAAAAGCGTACGTTATATACTCTTGTGGTACCTCATGCATGTGATTTTCTTAGGAGAATGTAGCTTTTCTCAGACTCTTGAAGTAATTTGTGATCCACTTTTCTCCTACCCCCCATCTGTCTTAGTTACTATTTACTCATTGCTGGGACAAATACCCAACACTCAAAATGAAGGAAGGAAAGGTTTATTTAGCTCACAGTTACTGGAGGTTTCAGTCTATACTCAGCTGGCTCCAAGGCAGAGAGGCACATGGCAGAGAGCTGTAGTTCATGGCGGTGGAACAGCAACAATATGGTGACAGAGGCAACAGAACAACCAGGGGAGCAGAGAGCAACGGCCTGAGTCTGTCTCTGTCTCTCTTTATATTACATTCAGGCTCTCCACCTCAGTCTGTCCACCTTAGGCTACACCCATAATCCCAGAAGTACTCAGACCCATAATCTCATCAGTACTAAAACACATAATCCCAGTGGATCATGAGTCAAGTCACAAACTCTAGAAGTCCCTGCCCCATGATTGCATGAGGCTTTGGGGGGACAACTAGACATAAACCGTAACACCACCTCAAAGGGAAAGATCAACTTTTGTAATTCTCTCTAGGACAAGTATTTGAATCAAAGTCTAGCCTTGATCTCCTTTAAGAATTAGAGAGTAGAGAAACGTGTTCCTCATTTTAGGATTAGTACTACACAGAAGAAAAGAGCTCCAACTAGCATGATGGTTGGATTATTACTCACATAAAAACACCTACAGTCTTTTTTTGTTAATGCACATTGCATTATGATGATTTTGTAATACAGTATCTGTATTCTGTACCTTTGGCATGATCTGTAGAATGTATTTTAAGTGCCTGTCCTCCCAGGTCACAGAATTGTCAACTGAAACTCAAAGAGGTGAGACTGTGAAGATGAGTATTACTCTAACCAGGGAGCTGCCATCAAGTTCCCCCGTGTGCATCCAGGTCTTCAGTATCATCTTCAAAAAGTAAGGCACTTTAAATGTGAATTTATGGAGCTAGGGAGATAGCTCAGTGGTCTAAGCACCTGCCTGGCAAGCGCAAGGACCTGGTTTTGATCCCTGGGGCCACATGCCATGCCATCCCCAGAACCCCAGGTGCACTGTGTGGGCCACTGAGACCAGACATGGTGGCGCACTCCTGTAATCCCAATGCTGGGGAGGCTGAGGCAGGAAGATCAGTACAAGTCTGAGCTGCGTAGCCAGACCCTGTACCAAATCAATCAATCATATTTTAAAAAGCTTAAAAATATTAAAAAATAAAGGGGAATTTAAGTTGAGCTGATGGTGCCTTTCAGTGTAGAACATGGGTATTAAAATGATCAGCCACTTTGTAGGCAGTGTGCCAGCAGCAGTGCCATGTCGGACCATTTTTTATGTATTTTCAAGTCCTGGGCAGTGGCGTGTAACACACTCTGTATGGTAGCTCGCTTCAGCAGCACATCCATAACCTCATCACGGCCTCCCTTGGTACAAGTTCTCATTATCCAGTGTGATCTAGGCTGAGATGAAGAATTCAATTCGTGGGCTATTGTCATCTTGCTGGCAGAGGGGAAAAGGCTGTGTTTTCCTTTTTTTTCATTTCCTATACTCCCTTCCACCCATAACCCGCAGACTTAAACATTGCCATTGTTTGACGTGTCACTTGCAGGCTTTGTTTTTCTGGCTGGTTGGTTTGGGGTGCAGAAGGCCATTGCTAGATGCTTTCTGCTGTGGCTCCACCTTCCGACCCTTCGTACATGTGGGACAGGAGGCAGGCTTATATGACTAAGCTTCTCAGTGATCTTCAGACCGCACCAGAGGCTATATTTTTTAGTCATCTTGGGAGTAGCGTGGAATTCAATCAAATGTAGATTGTCTGGTCCCTCACTGGACCTAGTAAACAAAAGTTCAAAGGCTTGAAAACTGATACCTTTAGCAAACTTCCCAGATGACAAGTAGATATGCTGAACTACGTGAGCCAGCTTTACGAGCCACTGGCCTGAATCATCAACTGAGTTGCTCACAAGCCGTAGGTGGCAGCCCTTTGCGAATAGCCTTTGGAGGGTATGAGATTAGAGGTGTTTGGGGTTTGGCTGGGTAGCAGAGACACAAAGGAACTTCCTACTCCCAGAGGGCCTGTTTGCTCATTCTAATCAGATGCCTTGTCCAGTCTGTTTTGATCATATCTTGGTCATAGTCATTGTGGCCTCACGGCTCCAGAAGCCAGTCTGCCCCACGCCTTCTGAGAAAGGGCTGTGTTAAACCAGCTGACTTTTAGAAAGGACTTTTTAGCAGAGAAGCTTTTGTACTTTGGTCTTATCTTACTGTAGTGCCCCTGAGGTGCATACTATTAAATCCCCATTTTATAGGTAAAGAGGCATATAGCTTGACTCACAGAGCAGGAGCCTCCATATTCTTGTGTGACTAAAACAGCTTTTGAGGGGCCGGGGATATAGCTCAGCAGCCTGCCTGGCAAATGCAAGGTCCTGGGCTCAATCCCCAGTACACAAAAAAATGAATGAAAAGAGCTTTCAGACATAGCTTGCCTCTCCCTTTCTAGGGCAACCAGAATGTTACAGTGTAGTTGGTGTTTGACCACACATGTATCAGTGCTTTCAATCCTAGAGGGATAAAATTAATTTCAGTCATATCATTGTCAAATTATTAGGTGATAGTACTTATATGTATTTAGTATCTAAATGATCTGGTGCTATAAAAAGAAAGAATTCTGCACTTGCTGTATATTTTTGTGCTCGGCATGGGTACAAACTTAGAATCATACTATTACTAATATTTATCAAAGATTCGAAACTTTGTACTTTCAGGATCTTAAAAATGTTGTCCATGTACCAAATTGGACGGAACTTCTATAAGCCTTCAGAGCCAGTGGAAATTCCCCTGCACAAGTAGGTTTATATATATTTTCTGTTCCTCTGAAATAGCTGTTAGTGAGCAGTAGAATTTGTGATGTAATATTATGCTATTATGCCTCCTATGAGAGCCTCTGAGATATAAAATTAAATGGAGTTTTATGAATTTTGAGTTTTTAGTAGAATGGTCAATGTGAAAACTGAAGACTGTTTTTTTTATTAGTGTGAACAAGATTATTATTGTAAATTTTAGAAGAAATTCAGAAACAGAATTTTTTGTCTATAAGAAATAATAATGAGGATTGTGGAGATAGCTCAGCTATCAAAGTGGCTGCCTAAGGAAACACAGCGTCCAAGGTTCCATGCCCCATACTGCATGCCATGTTGGCCTGGCCCTGGCTGTGCCAAACTGGTCACCAAGATGGCGCGGTGGCACACACCTGTAATCCCAGTGTTAGGAAGGCTGAAACAGGAGGATCGCTATGAGTCTGAGATATGGCATGAGATCCTGTACCAAATATATAAAATTAAAAAAATAATGAAAGAGAAAAGCCATATTGCTACATACAGTTAATACTCTGTCATAGTGGTTGACATGAAATCATAGGACAAATTGACACAGAGAAGTGACCCAGATTACCCTAGTGAAGGGCAAAACTGTTCTGAACGCCTGCAGCATGTCCACCCTGAGCTGAGAACTTGATGCTGTAGGCAAAGTGGTCAGCTCTGCCTTGAACTAGTTGGTATGCAGTGCTCTAAAATACTATGTTCCAGTGAAAGAGAGGCAACTAGTGACTCAAAGACAGAGACAAAAGGAGAAGTTCAGAAAGCATAGAATATTGGAGCGGAGTGTGTGGCCTTCTGTCTGGTGGCCATGTGTTCATTTAGCGAGTCGGAGTGGTCTCTGTGCAGTGTCTTTTCATCCTGTCACTTCCCTCTACCTCAATAAGAAATTGTCATAGGTCTAGGGTTGTTCTAAACTGCTGCATGCCCGAGTGGAAATGCTTGTCCTGAAGGTTGGCCGACTGTCACAATGAGTTAAATCCACAAAGTAAGTTTTAGAATATTTTTTCACATCACTTCTGTAGCTTCTTATAAAAAACTTTTCAAGCCATGTAGAAAGGATCTGTAGCTTGGGCTCCAGTTTTTCTTGTGTATCTGAATGTACTGTCACTTCTTGTTTTCCTTATTATCGAATCTTTCCTCAGCTGTCACCATTGAGATGACAAGCTTTTCAAGCCAGATGTTTCCATGCAGGGACAGATCACCCATAAATACAGTACTCCTATCTGTGATTCTCTGCCAGGGTGTTTTAATCTCCCAGGGCACCGTTGGCAGTGTCTAGAGACATATTTGGTGGTCACGGATTGGGGGATGCTCCTGGAATTAGTGTGAAGAGGCCAGGATGTTGCTAAGCTCCTGTCACCACAGAGAATAGCCCCTAACAAAGAATTACCCAGTCCAGAGGATTATCCAAAATGTCAGTAGTGCCAGTGCTAAGAAATTCTGCCCTGTAGCATTAAATTATGTGCTACATAAGTATTTAAAGATACTCCAGCTGAAAGTTACTAAAGTGTTAAAATCAGGAACTGGAAGAAATCAAACTAAAGAAATTATCAGACCTACAGAACTAGGACAAATAACCATTAAACATTTTTATTTATGAAAGCCTCAAAGTTATCTTTCTTTGTAGTTGAGTAGTACTCCATTGTGTGAAAATGCCACATCTTTTATGTCCATTCCTTAGTTGGTGCATAGTTGGGTTGTTTCCAAGATTTAGCTATGAACATGGATCCACATATATCACTGTGATTTGTTTTCATTTCTTTTGGAACAATACCTGGAAGGGGGAATAGTGAGGTCAAATGGGTTGAGATGGAATTTCAGTGTTTTTTAAATTTACACTTCTCAAATGACTAATGCTGTTGAACGGTTTTTCATATATTTATTTGACACTTGTATTTCTTCATTTGAGAAGTATATATTCATCTTAGATGCCCATTTTTTGATTGAGTCTTTGAATTGTAGGGGCCCGATTATTTTTAATTTTCTTTTCTATGTTCTAGATAGCCTTTTGAAAGTTGGCTAAATTTTTCTTCCCAATTTGTAGGTTTTCTTTTTACTTTGTTGGTGATTTCTTTTGGTGTGCAAAAACTGTTTAATAAGATAAGATCCCAGCTGTTGATTCTTTGAAGTATTTCCTGTGTAGTTTGGATTTTGTTCATGAAAGAGTAAATAAGATCCAAAAGGTAAAATAGATATAGCAAAAGGGAAAGAAACTGCTCAAAAGGAAGAACAACTGGAATAGGAGGAAAGAAAAAAGAAGGGAAAAAAAGATGTATATACACACAGAATAACTAAGATAATTGTATTACTAATTTCTATTAGTTCATTGAGAGGAATAGTTAGTGCTTATATTGTTTGATCAATTTTGCATGCCTGTATCTGGTAATCTGAACAACTACTTTGAAGATAACAATATGCAATATGTTAACCGTTGCTAATTTCCTATTATCTTGTGAAATTCTGTGTAGTGTTTATTAAGATATTTATTGTGTTTCTTTAAAATTGAAAACACTGGGGCTAGGGAGATAGCTCAGGGGCACAAGTGTCTGTCTGGCAAGTGCAAGGTCCTGAGTTCAATCCCCGGTTCTGAAAAAAAAAATGTATTTATAAAATTAAAAACATTTATTGTGTTTTGAACATTTATTTTTCTTGTTCTTTTTATTTGTTTTGCAGATTATCCCTTTGGCCTGGATTTGCTGTTTCTGTATCACACTTTGAAAGCGGGCTTCTGGTTGGTGCTGATGTGAGTTATAAAGTCCTCCGGAATGAGACTGTTCTGGACTTTATGACTGACCTCTGCTACAGAATGGACAGGTCCTGCTTCACCCAAAAGTGTGAGCAACAGCTGATAGGACTCATCGTTCTTACAAGGTATAAGTCTGCATGTACATAAACTTTCCCAGGAGCATGAGTTATGTATGGTGTTTGGAAGCAGGAATTGCCTTGGAGCAGTTGTCTGGTCAGCTTTCTCACCCGGTTAGAAGATCCAGCTCTTCTCAACAGTAGAGTCCAGACTTCCTTATGTAGCACTCTGCTCTGATGTAGGCTCACATGGTTCCAAATTATCCCTTGCTGTGTTCCTGTCCTCTTTTCTACCCTCTAGCAGTCTTCCTGCTTCAGTGCCTCTGCCTGTGGCCTGCACTTCAAATTCAGCCTTTCAAATCTGCATTATTCCTTTCCTTCCCTCTGCCCATGCCCATAGCACTAGGCATAGATTCACCTCTTCACAGTCATTTTACTGCATTTTTTAAGGTTATTACTTCTTTGCAGACCTCTAGGTTTATTTATAATTTGCCCTCAACACACGTTGAACTGAACTGAATTAAACTCAGGTGGATTCATTGACTTCCTGAGTATCAAGTTTATTATATACTGCTGCTGATCCAAAAATACCTCTTTTAGGAAGCATTCTAGCCTTCTCTTAGTCTGCGTAGAAGTTCATCTTAAAGTTGTTTTTCTAGCTTGTGTAGCTGAACAGTGTGACTGGTTGCGTTCCACGCTACCTGGAAGGACACTTTCTCTTCTCTTCCTGTCATGATCTTGGTATGTTGAGTTATCATATGATACCCTGAAAGGTCTCAAACACTCTGGAGAAACCTGCTTCAGAGTCTCCTGGGACACAGGCTAGGGCACAAGAGAGTTCATTCCAGGCTGTTCTTGCTGCGAGAAGATGGCACTAGAGTGGTCTTAGCTGAATTGTTCCATGGCTTTGTTAAGGGCCAGCCTAGGTGAAGGGTTAGGCCTGATGTCACAGTTGCTGGGACAGTCTATTTTGGTGTTTCTGTTTGTTTGTTTTCTCAAAAAAACAGCTAAAAAAAATCTTAGTGGCCCCAGAAGCTAATGAGAAAGTTTTGAGCAATATTTTGGCATTTGAATATTTATGAATTACTTACTTAGAATATCTATCAGTGAGAAACAGATTTTAGTCTAATGACTTTCTTATGAGATTTATTGGAATATATTCCTCCTATAGATTGGAGAATTGTCTTCTCAGATAAGAGTTAAAGAAAAGTATTTTGGGGTTACTGTCTTCTATATTTCTGACATTACAGATTGTATTTTATGCTTTGATTTAAAAGCGTAAAGTATTTGCTTTTCTGAGGTGTCTTAGGAAACCTTTCTGAAAAAGTTCCTTGAACTCACTAGGTACAATAACAAAACCTATCGCATTGATGACATTGACTGGTCTGTGAAACCAACACATACCTTTCAGAGGCGGGATGGTTCTGAGGTCACTTACGTAGATTATTACAGACAGGTAAGAACTTTATTTCCTTCTTTTGTCTTGGCTCAGAAAAGCCTCTGTTCCTTTCTTTTCTCAATTTTTATTTATTACAGGGTCTCATTACACTTTTAGCCTAATGACTTTCTTAGGAGATTTGTTGGAATATGTTCCTCCTATAGACTGGAGAATTGTCTTCTCAGATAAGAGTTAAAGAAAAGTATTTTGGGGTTACTGTCTTCTATATTTCTGACATTATAGATTGTATTTTAATGGAGGGTCACACTTGGTGATTCTCCTGTCTCAGCCTCCCCAGTACTAGGATTACAGGTGTGCGCCCCTGTACCTGGGGTTCTGGGGCCAGCATGGCATGTGGTAGAAGGGATTGAACTTGGGCCTTTGAGCTTTCTAGGCAGGTGCTTGGACCACTGAGCTATCTCCCCAACCTCTGTTGCTTTCTAAGCTCCCTCATTCCCTCAGTTGTCAGGCTGAGTCTGCCCCTCATGTGCTTTTCCTTCTCCTTTGCCTCTGTCCTGTCTTGGCTCAGACCCTCATCTCATCTTCCGCTGTCCGTATAGTATGAATAATCTCCCACAAGTGCATGCGTGATCACGTCGCTTCCAGGCATAAAATATTCCCTTAGCTCTTTGTTGTAGCAGGAAACAAATAGAAGCTCTTCACCAGAGCTTCCAAGGCTGCCCATGCTTTTCCAGTCCCCTCTGCCTCTCGTTTCATCCCTCTCAAGTTCTCTGCTGCGCTGGCTTTTGGGCTTCCTTGACTCAGTTTCTTGCCTACAGGTTTTCACATACTCTGATTCCACTCCTTGGATTCCCCTCTACAGCTTGACCAACCTAACACCAAGTCAGTACTTAGCCACCAACTCTCAAGAGAACCCTGGCCCTGTTCCTGAGCTCCTTTCCCTGATCCAGCTGAGTCAGGTCATCTCATGCAGAATACTAATGGTTTGGCCTCCTTCCTAAAGCATGAGATCTCTGGAGAGAACCTCAAGATTTTTATTTCTGGATATCCAGGCTTAACACAGTTCTTCACATGTAGCAGGTGATCAAGAAATAATTATTGCTGGGATCTCCTGTTGCCTTTGGAAGTGTTATTTGCATTACTACAAATTTCCTGCCTCCACCTTCCATATTTTGTGTCTTTGATGGACATCTGTTTTATGTAATCCTTCAGGTCTCTAAAATGTCACAGATGTATGAAAAATCAAAAGCAGAGTCTGTGATCTTTTACATCTTTGGGAAAAGCTCTCTTTTTATCCTTAGCTAATTTTGGAAAGTTTTCTAGACTATTTCCAAGCCCCTGTTCAGGTCTTCCTTCCAAAAACATTGTAGTCTGGTGTCCAGCTCTGTTGCTATGGAAACAGCTCTACAAAGAACACTCATCTGGAGTGGATTTCAGTGGCATTTTTCCTTATCAGTAATAATTTTTAAGTGACAGATAATTATTCATTGTTATGAAGTTCAGTGTAATATTTTGGCACACTTACACGTTGTGTCCTAAATGTAAAATGAAATCAGCCAAGCACAGACAGACAAATACTTCATGACCTCACTCACATGTGGAGTCTGAAACAGCTGGGCCCACAGAAGTAGAGCACAGAACAATTGTCACCAAAGGCCAGAGAGGACAGAAAAAGCGATCGGTTCGTGTGTGTGAAGTCACAGCAGAGTAACTGCGGCTAAAACCGCTTCAGTAACTTCCGATGCTGTGACGCTCCTTCGTGCCCGGGGTTCTCCCTGTCTTCCTTGACTTGTCGCATCCTTTGTGGCTCTCCACTGAGTTTCAGGTTGTTCTGACTCAACTTTCAGTGGTTATTTTCCTTCCTCCTTCCTCCTCAAAAGGAGCCATTGCACACCTTGGTTTTCTCAAACAGGATCTTTTCTTTGTGTGTTGAGGCTGCTCAAATATGTTTGCCTTGCCCTCATTTTCAAATTACACATTCATCTTCACTTCTGGAACATATTTCATCAATAGCCCATCAGGTTAAATCATTCAAACCGAATTTATAATCTTTCCCATTAATGTTTCTCCTTGGAAATTGAGTATCTCAGGAAATCATTTTATTTTCTTTCTCTTCCTCACCCTCATCTCTTCATTTAGTTGTCACCAGGATAAGTTCTGCCCCTTTAATGCTTGAAATTCCTCTGGCCCCCACACCTGCCTTTCTGGCTTGTTCCAGTGCAAGAGTGCAGGACCCTCATCATATTCCCTGGGGGTAAACACTTCAGTCACCCTTCAAAGTACCCTCTTTTCAGTCACCCTGTATAGTACCTTCCTTCCGGCTCTCTGCATGATGCCACACCATTTCCTCTGCCACTAGGGAGATCCTTTTGAAGCACTGCTTAGAAATATGTTTAAGAATGTAAACTGAGGGCCAGCAAGATAGCTCAGTAGACTAAGTGCCTGCTTAGGTAAGTGCAGGGACTGGGGTTCAATCCCGGGCACCACATGCTGCACTGGCCTTGCCCCCAGGAGCACAGCCTCCAAGACCAGGCATGGTGGTGTATGCCTGTTATCCTAGCACTGGGGAGGCTAGAAACAGGATGATCACTACAAGTCTAAGCTACCTCCTTGAAGCCTTCCCTGATTTGCCAGCGTAGGGACCTAGTGCTGAGTGGCGTAACCAGCAGAGTTAAGGGGTAAGTCCTAACTGTGCTAGTTTCCAGTAATGGAGCCTTAGGAAGGTTTAACTTTTCACCAGTGTTTTCTCATCTGTGAAGGGGATGATGATAATATCTCTATTCTACATTTGTTAAGATAAATGAGCAAGGCAACCCATTCAGGGAATTCCTGTTCCCTATTCCTGTTTCCCATGTCTTTTCCCCATAAATTTTCCTACTTTTAAAGGAAAAAAAAAAAAAAGAAAAAAGCCACACATGCTTTGTGTACCATTAGCTGTGTTTCTGTGTTTTGGAGGTAATGTCAGAGTGAAGGCAAGGACTGTGCCTCTTTTGTCTTTGTGTTCACTGCAGTTCCTGGCACACAGCAAGCCGTGTGCAGTTACTAATGTCATGTATAAAGCTGTTGTGATTAAGGCTTTGCTAAGCCTTTTATTCATGGCTTTAGTTGCACTTTCCACTTTGTAAAATGATTCCTCATTTACTTTCTATTTTAATGATTAAAGTCTTTTTTTTTTTTTTTTTTTTTTAGAGACAGGGTCTTGCTATGCAGTTCAGGCCGGCCTTGAGCTCACTTTGTAGCCCAGGCTGGTCTATAATTCTCAGTGATCCTCCTGGATGCTGGAATTACAGAACTGCACCACGCCCTACTTAAAATCTTTAATGGAACACAGAGATGTTGGTCTTACACACTCTTTATTATATTTGTTGATGTCAACAATGTGTAACACCCGGGCATTTTGTAAATTTTAATTGCAGTCGTTCTGTCATTACTGTTGAGTGAATTTTACAGAAAGGGATGTTACTTGGAACCTTTGCTACTGGAAATGAAGTTTTGGCAGGGCAAGAGCATTGAAATCCAAATTTAGGAAGGAAAACAGATTGGAATATAAACTGGCAATGGCCAAAGATTACATTCCTTGCTGTTGGTTACCTCGGATACTGTTCTCCTCATTTCATTGGTGAGGAAAGGTGAAGAATTTCTCCTGTGTCACAACCCAATACATACAAGAGCGTGGGATCCAGCTCATATCTGTCAGACATAGCAGCTTCTCCATAACATACCATCCTGGATGTCGAAGGCAGTCATTTCCTTTCAAGAAAGTCTGAGGTCAGCTCTTGCTTCCAACTTGCATGTAGAAATTTTCAAATTGAACATATTTAGAACCAGTTAAAATGGGGTGGTGCACTTCAGCATCAGTGGTGGAAATGCTGGCTTCAGGTCAGCCCCTGGAGGAGGTCCCTCAAGGATGGTAGGACCTGCCAAGAGCTGTTCCGAGTCTGTACAAAGCAGCGGGCAAGCAGGGGAATACTTTAAAGTGGTGTTGCTTATAAGAGATATTGTAATTGAAATAATAAAATTGGGGCCCAGATATAAAAAGCATCCTGGAAAGAAAGATATGAGGAGTAGCAAACCTTGGGAATTTCCCTTCACTGAAGAGATTTATTTATGTAGTGTATTCATGTTGGGATCTGTTTATTGCTAAAAATGCTCGTCTTGCAGTGTTTTTACATTAACTGTTTCCTCATTAATCTTGCATTTTATAGCAATACAATATTACTTTATCTGACCTCAATCAACCAGTGCTTGTTAGTCTATTGAAAAGCAAAAGAAATGACAACATCGAGCCTAAGATTGTTCACCTGATACCAGAACTCTGCTTTCTAACAGGTAACACTTGTGTCCTAGAACCCTGTCAGGCTCCTGGTCAGAGATGCAGAACCTTAGGAATCACGGGAATCTCATTAGCTAAACAAATACCAGAGCACTGATTTGATTTATGGAGACTGGTGTCCTTAACTAATTTATTCAAATATAAAGACAAGGATAGAGAGTGTCTTACCTCATGCATTTGCTTGTTATTTCAATGTAAATATATCTTGGACAAAAAAAATTTTAATGTGTTTGGTACAGAGTCTCACTATGCAGCTCAGACTCGTAGTGATCCTGCTGTTTTCAGCCACCCCAGCGCTGGGATTACAGGCATTCACCACCACATCTGAACTTGGTGGCTGGCTCAGTGCAGCGGGGGTGGGGCTGGTGCTGCACGTGGTGCCAGGGATGATGTAAATAAATATCTAGATATTTTCCTAAAGCCAAGTTGCTGTTTGCTATTTTTAAATTTCACTAGCATAAGGAATAATCTGACTTTGATTTTTATAAGATCTGTTGTTAGACTGGTGCCAAGATGATCCAGTTTCTTTTTTACTTGAGCTCCCAGAGGTAATCGTCAGTGGATAGTATAATCTGAATAATTTACTTTTAATATTTATTTGACTAATTGAGTATGACTTAAGGAGGGAAGACTTTTATATATTGTGTGAATCAGTTGTATATATATATAATACATACTTCTTTGCATAATGAAAATCTAACAGGATATAATTTTTGGAGGGAGGGATACTCATACCTAACTTTTTTTTCTGCACAGTCAGGCGTAGTAGTCCCTAGTTAAATGAGTGTATTAGACCCTGGCAATATGACTTGCTCCATTGAGAAATTGGAGGGAGCTGTGCTCCTAGTGCCAGTACCAACCAGATTTTAAAGGCTTAGTACTTAAAAAAGGAAACAACACAACTATCTGATTTTTTTTTTTTTTAGAATATCTGAAATTTTTAATCCTTTCTTTACAGGTTACTAGATCACTTTTGATTAAGAAAACTGTAGAAAGTTAGTAACTGCCACAAGTGAATGCCAGGTGGTGGAACGTGTCAATTTTCCACAGAGTCCTGCTTTGCGGGATGTCTGAATGCAATGCTCAGGGTCTCTGCTCACACTTGCTGGAATCATTTGTGGCAGATTTTAGTCCACAGGTCACTTTTCTCCATATTTCTTTGTAAACTCTTCAGCATTCTTACAGAATTTTTTACTGTCCTTAGAGTATTCTTCAGCTAGGTCAGCCTGGAGTGGGTGCTCAGGCTGGGGGTCATTCACCAGTGCTATGAGGGATTGGATTACTTGGTCGGTCTTGGTCGCTGGCTTCCAGTTCTCAGCACTAATTACTGGCAAGCAAACTTGCCCTTTTTCATCAATGTTTGGGTGATAGATCTTTGTTTTAAATGTGATCTTCGGTGGTTTGAATGGATACTCTGCTGGAAAGTTGATTTCAGTTCTAAAGGCCCCCTTATCATATGGAGGGTTGTCAGGAACAATAAGCCCTTGCCAAGTCAATAAATTAGCTTCATCAACCTGGATGTTACGGAAGTTTTTCATTCCACATTTGCGGATCTCTTCAAGCTCCTTCATCAGCCTCCTGCTGGCTGCAATCTTGGATCTGGTGCTGCTGCTTTCCCAGAATGCATTGCCATAAACTTTTTTTTTTTACGGAACCAGGGATCAAACTTAGGACCTTGCACTTGCCAGGCAGACACATGTGCCCCTGAACTATCTCCCCAGCCTTATCTGATTTTTAACAGTGATTACACATTGAAATGGTAACATATTTAATATATAGTGATAGTTTCAAACAGTGTTATCTGTTACTTTGTGGCTTTCTTCTAAAACTTCGGTGACACATAGCTTGCCTTTCTCTCAGTGCTGTCCAGATGGTGAATCTAAGGCAGTTGAAATGGAAAAGCTCCAACTGTGCTTGAAATGAGCTGGGGTTCCATTGCATGTCCATTTTCTCACATTGTTTTCCTTACATTTCATAGGCCTGCCTGGTCAGGCAACCTCTGACTTCCAGCTGATGAAGGCTGTGGCTAAAGAGATGCGTCTTGGTCCTCTGGACCGGCAACAGCACCTGGCCAGACTGGCTGATGACATCCAGAGGTACTGAGTTGCTTTACTGAGACTGCATGTGCTCTGAGGCACGCCTAGGGCTGAGTGCCTAGAATTACAGGATCTATGTCATGCTCAGGGTAGTGTGTTGCGCAGTGATGAGAGGCCGCGCTGGTGGATTTGCCTCTCCCTCCAGCTAGGCAGCGCTGCTCTCATCTGCTTAGCACACTGAAGATGGGGTAAGCTTCAGAACGTAGATAAGGGTCTGTTTGAACAACCTCCCGCCAATGGAGCAAACAAAAGTAAAACGCAGCGAAAACCTCTCTAGGCCACATTCAGGGCCGAGAATACCCAGATCTGATACAGTGGCGTTAGCATGCAAGAACTTTGGTAAAACCCCTACTATATTCTTTAAATTTGATGCATCCTCTTATGATGTGTTTCTGTTCTCAGTTAGGGCAGCTTGCTGAAACCTGTGCTAGGGCACGAGCTTTTTCTGGCTTTCCTTTCTGACTCCCTGATACAGTGCTGTCTCAGACTGGAGCCCCCTGTGGTCACTGGGCATTTGAAGTGTGGCTAATGACACATTATGGATTGATAATATTCTGAGTATGTTAGGTTAAATAATATATATTTTTAAATAGCTCATTTGTTACTTTTTAATGTGGCTTTGAGATGGGCTAGAGTTACACTGCATGTTTATTTTCCCACACATTTCGAGCTTTTCCATTTAAGATGAATCAGATTCACCACCTGTATAGAGCTACTAGAAAATTTAAAATGGTAGTTGTGGCTTTTCTTTTTGTTGGGCCACACTGTTGTAAAATGATCACTTTCCTGTAAACTTTTTTTCCAAATACTAGCCCATGAAAGTGGAAATTTACATAAGCAAAACAAAAGAGAGAGAATTCAGCAGCTGTTCATTAAATAAACAGCTCATAACTGAATGAGCTTTATATGTTTTTTCAGACATTTGCTATTGAATACAACCTCCCCCCCCCACTACTGTTTAGGAAAAAGGTTTTGTACTATACATCATATCTTGTAACTTGTTTTTACTTAAGGGGTTTTCTTGAACATTTCCATACGATAAATGTCAGTCTCTGTCATGCCAGGGGCTGCATAGTTTCCATTTTATGGATATGTTTTTCTTATTTTTTTCTGGACATCCTCTGACTTGCACCTCCTTGAGAAGAGGTTCTGGTTTGTCCTGTTACACTGTGCTGTGGCTTAATGTGTTGATGCAGCCATGTGCTACTTTTCAGTAATGTTAGTTACCTCTTGCTCTTTTCCTGTCCATTGATGATCTCACCCATCTCATCTGGGGAAGGTAGTGTCTGAAACAAAATCATTAAGTCAAAGAGTTCAGTGTTATCAGACAAGATACATAATCTCAGTAAAGACAGAGATAACAAGCTGTTGTGGAGTGACAGTGGTGAAAGACTTGAGCTCCCTGAAGAAGAAGGCAGAGCTTTAATAAGGAAACGAAAGGCTGGATCCCATCAATGTCGTGTCAGTTTCCAACTTGGTGTGGCTAAGTACTGTGTAGGAAACGAGACACATCAGAACACTTGCCACTCTCAAGGAGCTCACAGTGCAATAGGAATCATATTATGTTTGAGAAAAACCAAAGTATGATTAAGTCTTACTAAGTTGCAAACTTAGAGTTCTACACAAACGTAAAAGACTATTGCTAATAGTAATACTCTCTGTGATCTTCCAACTCCTGTGTCTATCCTGTGAACCTATAGAAGTGTAAGCCCTTTCATTTCCTCCCTTTATTGTGTTGCATCCACTTCCAGACCAGTGAATTCAGATGTTCCCAGAAGACATCTCCACATCCAGAGGGCCCAAAGTATCTTCTTGTTAGCAAGGTTGTTATTAGAATGACAATATATTTGTTGGGCATTGTCTTAGTTACTCTTCTCATGTTGCTGGGACAAATACCCAACACTCAAAATGAAAGAAGGAAAGGTTTATTCAGCTCACAGTTACTGGAGGTTTTAGTCCATATTCGGCTGGCTCCAAGGCAGATGGGCACATGGCAGAGGCCAGCAGTTCATGGTGGCGGGACAGCAACAAATGGTGATGGAGGCAACTGACCAACCAGGGTAATAGAGAGCAACAGAGAGTAATAACAGAGAGCAACTGAGAGAGTCTATAACTCTGTCTCTCTTATGTTATATTCAGGCTTTCTGCCTCAACCTATCCACCTCAGGCCACACCCATAATCCCAAAAGTACTGAGACCTGTAATCCCACCAGTACTAAAACAAATAATCCCAGTGGATCATGAGTCAGTCTCAAACTCTGGAAGTCCCCACTCCAAGATTACATGAAGCTTTGGGGGGACAACTATAACATTTTTCCCCTGGACCCCCGAAGTCTCATGCACATCCCTTTGTGCAAAAGACATTTTAGTCCATCTCAAAGAGTTGCCAAAGTCTCAACAGTTTCAGCATTGCCGAAAAGTGCAAGTACCAAGTCTCCTCCAAGATCCAAGGCAAACTCAACTGTGAGCCTCTGTACAAAAGAAAAGTTAAACAGATCCAACATTCAAAGGCACAAGTTAAACATTACCATTCCAAAAGTTGCAAACAACAGGGTAATACAAAACATTAGGACCAACACAAGTCCAAAATCCAGCAGGGCAAACATTAACTCCTATAGTTCCAATTGGAACATCTGAAGCAGTCTGCACTGAGTTGTGAGCTCCAAAGGCCTTACACAGCTCCACTCCTATGGCACTCTTGGTGGTAGCTTCCATGGCTTCTCTCTTAGGTGGCTTTGCTCCCTCTTTACATTTTCCTTTAGTCCACATTTCTGGCTTTTCTAAACTTCTGGGGTTTCCACTGAATTGGATTTTCACTTACAGCTTAACACACTGCCCTGTCAGGGGCACACTGGCTGGTCTCCCAGGCCTCCTGAAATTGAGCCTTCTTAACCTCACAACTCCTGCCTTCTGAATGTGTCTAAAATCAGTGCCACGTGGATGATGCCAAGGTCTGCTGCCAGCTGGAGCAGTAGCCAGGCTTCCTTTTCTCTTGGCTGTAGGTGTTGAGTGCCTGGATCACTGAGCACTCTGACCCTGATGCTGAGAAACAGATTCTCCATGCTGGCACCATTTTGGGACCTGGTGTTCCCGCTGCTGCCATTCTGGAACTTGGAACTCTGCAGCTTTCTTCTCAAGGCAAAGTATCTCTCCCTTGCAATTCTGAGGCTGCAAAGGGTCAAGACCTGCCACCTCCTGTGATGCCCTCAGGCCATCTTTTCAATTCTCTGGTTCTTTCCTAGCAATGGAGATCCTTTCAGCTCTATCTTTGCAGTCCACAGCTTTATTAGAGCTTCTTTTCTGGCCAATCTCACAACATTTTAAATCATCCTGTTTAGCTCTTTGCTCTTGATTTTCAACATATATCTGGCTAAAAGTCCCCAATAACAACCATGCCACCACCCCAATAGTTTGCTGCTTTGAAATATCTTTTGAAAGATTAATCAGTCTGCTGTGCTTAATCTCAGTGTTAGGCAAAGTCTCTGGGCTTGAGCAAAATTCAGACAACTTGCAACCAAGCCATAGCACAAACCATCTGGAGTCCAACAACCAATGCAGTCCTTCTTCCCAGCAGAAACCTCCTCAACCTGATCTTTACAGGTAGGCCTTCTGTAAGTCTTCTGTTCTGATCTATGACCAGAATAACCCTTAAAGAACAGCTGAAGCTTTTCTAGCTCTTTGCAAGTAGACAACCTCTCCAAACCTTTCCTATCTCTGCCCATTAGCCATTCTTTATACACAGGCTTCCAGACAGTTTTCTGAGCTCTGACCAGAATCTCCCCTACTGTACAGCTTAAGTTTATCCAGTTCTTTGCAAGTAGATGACCTCTCCAAAACTTTCCTATCTCTTCCCATAAGCCATTCCCAAGAACTTGTAATCCACATGGTCAGGTTAATCACACTAACGACCCCACTCCTGGTGCCAAATTCTGTTTTAGTTCTTCTGTTTGTTGCCCTGGTTGGTCTGTTGCTTCTGTTGCAGTTGCTCTGCTGCATGAACTGCTGCTCTCTGCCATGTGCCAGTCTGTCTTGGAGCCAGCCAAGTATGGACTAAAACCTCCAGTAACTGTGAGCTGAATAAGCCTTTCCTTCCTTCATTTTGGGTGTTGGGTATTTGTCCCAGCAACAAGAGAAGAGTAACTGAGACAGGCATGATGCCACATGCCTGCACTCTGAGCAGTCCACAGGAGGAGGTAGGAGAATCAGTGGGGCTCCCTGGTTAGGTCATGGCCAAGTTGGATTGCCTCAGAAAAATGAATAAAGATAATATTAGACATTTGTTGAGTGCATGTGCCAGGCACTGATGTAAGCACATTTGATGTATTCTCATGTTTAATCAACTCAGTGAAATAGTTATTTTTTTTACCCTTACATTTTTTCCGTTACGGAAACTAAGGCTTCAGAAGATTTAATATTTTTCTCAGGAGCACATATTATTATATGGGCTTGGGAAACAAGCCCAGGTCTGCCTGGTTCCTGACCCCAAGGTTCGCTTTTCTAACTATGTGCCACAGTGGAAGCCTTTTCCAAACCCTGCTTCTCCCAAAGTTGTCGCACCATTCTTTTAGGCAGGAAAACAGCAACCATAAAGAGTTAATAGAAATGGAAGCCAGGAATCCTGAAGATAGAATTACCTCCTAAATAATTCAATGAATTATAGTTTTATTTTTAGTGATTAAAATTCTTTAGAAAATAATCACTTTAATGACTTAAAACTACTCTATTAACAGAAACAAGGATGCTCGTTTTGAACTGGAGACATGGGGACTGTACCTTGGAAGCCAAGTGTCTCTGACTGGCCGGGTTATGCCTTCAGAAAAGATATTATTGCAAGAACATGTAGTAAGTGTTTCGATTTCATTTCCACTTGAAATTATTTACTTGCATGTAAGTTTGACCATTTACCAGAATGCTGGAAGGATTGCAGTATTCATTTGGTTCCTCCAGGGCCATGCCTTTGTCTTCCCATTGTCTTAAGACCTCAGGTCCTCCCTGATTTACTATTAAGTGTGACTTGACCTGCATGGACTTACTGGCACCCAGTGGATATTATTTAAGCTCGTTAGATAACAGTATTTCAAACCATTGTAATTAAAACATGTCCACCTATATTGGCTCTTGTACTCCTCTTTCAGGACTTAAAAAACAGAAAAAACCAAAAAGGCCAATTACCTAAGGAAATTCGTAAAGCTGGTGAAAGTCAGCCTTAACAAACTATGTTTCCTGACGTCAGAATTAATTGTTGTTCTGTCACTTATTCCTGTTAATCTTTCAAAATAAAGTACTGGCCGTGTAGCATAAGATTGAAGAAATCCACAGTGAACTTATGTCTGGATGCATGCCTGGACGGAGGCAAGCCCAAACTGGAGGAAGCAAATGATAGCCTTTAGCTTCAGATAGAAACCTATTTTAGGCAAACACTGTATGTTATTTTTCTATTTTTCCCAATTTTTGAGGCTAGTTACATTTTATTTTTAAAATAGTCCCTCTGTTACCATAAAACAGTTTGTCTAAAATACAGTGGTGTCTCAGTTCACAAACTTAATGCACATTTCCCCATGAGGTCAGCATGAACCTAACCAATGGATTTTTCAGTTGGCCATTTTGATTTGGGACCAGGAATGTGGAAGGAAGTATGTTCGTGAACCCAGGCATCACTGTAACGTGAATGAGCAATGACTGGGTCATGTTGGCTAGAGGGAAGGTTTTTGATCATTTTTTTTCTGATAATCTACCAAAATTACCAAAATACTTACTGGGGAAGTTGAGAGGAAAATTAATTTTCAAAACAAACTTGGTTAAGTAGTATAATGTAGGCCCTGCAATAGGGTCTTGGTTTTGCTCAGTGTTATGGTTTATGTCTAGTTGTCCCCCCAAAGCCTCATGCAATCATGGGGCGGGGACTACTAGAATTTGAGACATGAGTCATGATCCACTAGGATTATGTGTTACAATTGGTTCTTCCCTGGAGCATGATCTGGGCCTGCCTAGGATATGATTGGCTCCTCCCTAGAGTGGGATCAAGGGCCCATCCTGGGGTGTGA
>PVKN010009447.1:0-23757 GCA_004027915.1 Capromys pilorides
CTCAGTTACTGTTCTCTCATTGCTGGGACAAATACCTGATACCCAAATGAAGACAGAAAAGATTTATTTATCTCACAGTTACTGGAGGTTTCAGTCCATACTCAACTGGCTCCAAGGCAGACTGGCACATGGCAGAGAACAGCAGTTCATGGCAACCGGGAAATAGTCTGTCTCTCTATCTCATTTATGCTACATTCAGGCTATCGGCCCCAGTAAGGTATAGCATTCACACCCCTAATCCCAGCAGTACTAAGACCTATAATTCCAGTGGATCACCCATAATCCCAGTGAATCATGAGTTAATCTCAAACTCTAGAAGCCCCCGCCCCATTACCACATGAGGCTTTTTGGGGGTGGACAACTAGATACAAACCATAACAAATAGACAATACAATGTTTACACATGTAGGTCTGATTTATTTCACTAATGGGTATGGTTTCTAGTAGCACCTGTTTACCTATAAAGGTCTTAAGTTTATGCTTCTTAATGACTGAATAGTATTCCAAGGTATCTGAAGAACGCATCTTCTTTTTAACCATTCCTGAGTTCATGGGCATGTTCTTTTCCAAGATTTAGTTATGACAAAGTGCACTGTTATAAACATGAATGCACGTATGTCACTGTGGTATGATGTTTTAGTTCTACTGGGAAAATCCCCAAAAGGGAAATAGCTTGGTTCAATGGAACAGTTAATCCTAGATTTTTAAGGAATCTCCACACTGATTTCCATAGTGGTTGTACCAGCCTGAACTTCCACCAACAGTGAGAAAGATTGCTTTTTCCCCACAGCCTCTCCAACATTTGTTACTGGTTGACTTCTCTATGATAACCATTCTTTCTGGGGTAAGATGAAATCTTACTACATCAACATGTTCCAGACCCTTCACTTCTCAAACAAACAATTAAATAAGATAAGAAAAACTGGTGCTAAAGTTTATTTGAAAAGAAGTGTGAGGGAGAAACTGGCTCTGCAGAGTGAAGTTGAGATAATCAAAAGAGGAAATAAAAACAAAAGCACATTTTGGGGGACACATGGCAGGCTCTCCTTGTTAGATTTTTTCCAGGATGCAGTAAAGATATGGAAAAGATAAAAGCTTCTTTTATTCATTTCAAAGACATGGAGAGCATCCCAGAGAAGGTGGAGTGGTAGGGGTGGTAAAGATCCTCTGATCTGAGACAACAAGAGACTGAGGCTTTTGTAGAATTTTGCCAGTTTGAGGGGCAGGTTTAGTGACACCTGAGGAGCTGAAAAGGTTCTCCCTTGTTGCACTGGAAAAGTGAAAGGAAATTGTAACCAGGACTGGGTTGGGGAATCAGGAAGAGGTTGTCTGTGGGAAAATAAGGGGTTTTTTTTGTTTGTTTTTTCATTGTTTAAACTTAAAACAGTTTAAGAGCTTCAGCCATGCTAAATGACCATCATAATAATTCAGCAATTCATACTAGGGCCAGAACCTATCATTCCTGAGTAGGCACTGTAGCAGGCTCTATATGGTATCTGTCTGTGCCATCCACACCTTATGGTGTCTGGTAAGAACGTATGTACGGGGTCTGGAGAGGCAGTGTTGTAAAGATCTTGATCCTCCCAGGTCTCTCTCCCCAGCCAGTGTAAGCCATCTACTCTCTTAATTCTGCACCCGCTGGCCTCAGAGAACTCAGCACCTATCTTTCTTTGGGTTCAGAATGCATTGTTTCATTGCCACAAAGATATGCTCCCTGACAGAGAACACTATGCCTTTTAGGGCAGGTTGCCACGCCTGCCCAAATATATCCCCTTATTAGCCTATGAGGCCAAACCCCTAGCAAGAAGGCCAATATCCAGGAAATAAGGTCTTGATCCCCAGGGAGGTGGAGACAGGGTCGTTACTCCATAAATCCATAGTCCCAGATTCTACAGTGACCCAGCTCAGGGCCCCTCAACTCTGTGGATTGGCTCTTTATTTTTTCACCTTGCAATACTGGCAGTAAAAGTGCTTTTGTTTTGTACTCTTTCTATCTTGATTTCTTTTCTCTTTTTACATTGAACAGATACACAAGCCTTGGTAGGGTGAGTATGAAGATCGCTAGACCTCAGATCCACTTGAGATAACAATGTTAACTTTTATTATTTTTTAATATTTTACTCTACAATTCACTTTATTTAATAAACCACAGCCATTAGTATTTTATAGAATATTAAGTTTTGACTGAAAGCAATGCAAAGTTTCAAGGTTGCTGAGCCCACACGCTCATTCTGGAGAGGTTCTGCAGCACAGTATCTACATTACCTGCTGAGACAAGTGCGCACCCCAGCCCTCATGCTGAGGATCCAGGCTGCTTGGATGCAGCGTGTACAGCCATAGCCTCAACCATTCATAGAGAAAAACACCCAGTGGCTGGTTCTGACTGTCTGTCACTCATGTAGAGCTTGCACACGCCCCTGTTCTATGATCTACTCTAGGACTCTTATAGCTGGCAATTCAGTCTTTCCTCCAGAGTTGGAAGGAAAAAATCACAAATGTGAAGTATGGAGTTTTAAATATTTATTCAGTGTTCGTAAAAATGTTATCAAGTTTTCCACATTGTAGCAAATCTAAAAAAGAACAACAAAATAAATTCTTGGGTGAACTACAATGAAAATACCAATAGCATAGTACAAAAAAACTCTTTGCTTCAATTTTCACACCTAATATACTCTTCACACATGACAACAGTGCATTCCACACACTCATAACAGACTGCACGTGTTTTACTTTTCTGACTTTTTGTTATGTGTATATATATATATATATATATATATATATATATATATATAGTATTTTAGTACAGTACAGGGTATCATTACACAGATCAGACTCATAGTGATTCTCTTGTCTTAGCCTCCCAAGCACTGGGGTTATGGATGCACACCCCCATATCCAGTCTCAGTCATGGCCTGCTGGGGATCAAGACTCTGGCCCCTGCATCTGCCTAAGGCTCTTTAATCCTCTGAGCTACCCAGCTGGCCCTGTAGTATATATTTGATATCTCACCGGTCTTCGTGTTTTGACAGGAGGTTCTTAAATTATACAGTGCACAATTAATAGGAACATAAAAAGTATTACATTCTTACATATTGTATGTTTAGAATAGGCATCAACATTTTTCACATTTTGTACTTACCTATAAAGCTTAAAAGATAACTTCAGAAGTAAATTTCTATATGAACTCCAGTGAAAATACCAATAGAACTCTACCACAAAAATAAGCTTTGCTACCACAGTCACATCAGCAGCAGTTTTCACACATGACAACTCCATGTTTCATGCACACATCTCACTTATACTGATAGCACATGTGCGTAGCTTTCCTTTCTGACCTAGCAGGCCATACTTGTCACCTCCCTTCTCTTCCTGTTTTGTTAGGAACTTCCTACTTTGTTGTAAAATGTGCACTTCTCAGGAAAATAAAATTTCAAATATGTAATGAGTTCTTATAGACATCAGCATTCTCACATCAATAGTATGCTTGCTTATAAAAACCTAAAAGACAAACCAAGCCCAAAATGCATAGCGAGACCCTGTCTCAAAAAAAACCCTAAAAATAGTTTCAGAAATAGATTTCTATATGAACTACAATATAAAAATCAATAGAACTCTTCCACAAAAATAAACTTTGCTTCAACTGTCACATTCAAGACAATCTTCACATGTGACTAACTGCATGTTCCTTACACAGATCATGCTGATATCACATATCTTTTCTTTCATGTCATTTGTTCTTGTACTGGGAATTGAACTCAAGACCTTGCACTTGCCAAGCAGAAGTTTATGCCACTGAGCTATATCCCCAGCCCTGGCAGGGAGACACCATGGTCATGTCTTTTCTTATAGAGCACAGTTGACATCTGTGTTATTTTCCTATGGTCATAATAGGTCTTTGCAATGCCGCTCCTCTTTGTTCACCTGCCAACTCACCAGTGTGCTCCCACATATTTTTCTTTACATATCTCCCTGGGTAGGAACATTTTGTTTTTCCTCCACTATAAATGATCTCTTATGAGATCAGTTCCAATTCTCTTATAATCCATGATTTTTTTTTTCAGTTTTTGTGCAAGATTTATTAAATATCTCTACATCACAGCCTCCATTTTCAGATACTGCTGCCAGGAACACCCTGTTATGCAGTAGAGACCAACTGGGGCATGACAGGTGGCTCTGGCTTCCCACCCTTCTGCTCTGAGATAGGAGTGGTGGGCAGGATCTCATCTTTGGGTTCCACAATGCTCCCCATGGTCAGGCAGAGGCTTCTTGGAGCTGATCTTACCACTTGTTCCAGTACAGCATGATCTTTACTTTGATAACCAGCACACCTGTCTGAGCAGCACATGGCATAGGGCAGTGTCAACATAGTGGTCCACAGAGTCCCCACTGTGGATCATCAGGCCATCCACAAATCTCATGGACTTAGCCCTCTGTCCTCGGAGTTTCCCAGATAGCACGACCTCACAACCCTTGGCTCCACTCTCCGTGATGAGGCACGGCACACCATAGCAGCCCTCCGCACAGCAAGCCCTCCTAGGAGTTTGTAACACAGAGATTCCGCCTGGGCAGTGGCACAGAGACCTCTCGCTGTCACCTTTTCAGCATAAAGCTCTACACTGACTTCAGGGAAGCGAAACCTCTTCTGAATGACAGCAGTCAACTCTTGGATCCTCTTGCCCTTCTCACCAAGAACATTCTGTTTCCTAGTGGCTATAATGATGATTTCTGTTCTGGTGCGTGTAACTCGGACTTCAACCCTGGAGTAATCATCTTCAACCAGTTCCTAGTGAGGAATTCATTCAGTTCAGCTTTGAAGATGCCATCAGCGACAAACGTCCTCTTCTTAGAAATCTTTCTGGTGTGTGCCTCCGAAAGGAAAGGAATCCAAGATATTTTGTACTTGTTATTTTCTTTGTAAATTATGAAACTATTTATGCCACACATATTTGGGATCAAATGAAACAATGGCCAATGCTTTGTGTTTCAAATAACATCATAGTCCCATCGTAACTCAACAACATCCAATCCACCTTTGATTTGTTGCAGAAAATAGTTTCCATCTTAGGGTTCCATTTTGTGAACGTACCCCTATCAATATTTCTATTACAGTGAAATGTTTACATTAGAAGTACTAGTTTGTTTTTCTTTGCCAAACACCAGTCAAATGTTACATCTTTCTGAAATTCAAAGATTGTAATATACTCCCTCTTTAGAAATTATAGCATTTCATTTGGAATTTCTGCTTTGTTCCTGAGTACAGTTTCTGTGCTGATCAACTTATGCTGTTAGTAAATATGAATACGGGTGCATACAGAACATATTACTTGCTTTTTGGCCATTGTGTATCTTTTACCATTTCATCTATTATAATTTTTCTGGCATTCTGTCCAATATTTTTCACTCCTGCTAAGACTCTGACTGTATGTTTGGACTTAGTTCTAACATTGCATCATTTCATCTGGTTGTGTGACCCTTTCACAATATTTCAATTAGTCAAATATGTGCTTACATTGCTATTTTCTTTATTATTTGAATCAAGAATATCTGAATTTCCTGTGCCTGTGTCAGTCAGTTCTGGTTCCACTTTACTATCCCAGAAATTTTGGCTCACATTGATAGTGTCAAAGGTATCATCATCCATCCATCCATCCATACTACTTTCCTATTATGAAAGCATGTATTTTACCATAATGGATTATCTTCATTATACATGCATAAATATTCTTATGGTTTACTTTTGACCTCCTCCTAAGCTTAACAGTGTAGTTTTTCATATGCATTACACTGAATTTAGGTACTTGTACCATAAAACTCAAAAGAAACTTGAAAAAAAATCCTGGGGGCTGGGGAGATATCTTGGCAGTCTAAGCACCTGCCTGGCAAACACAAGGACCCAGGGTTCATCCTCAGTACCACATGCTATGCCAGCCCCATCATGCTGGTCACTAAAACTGAGGGTGGTAGCACATGTCTGTATCCCAGCGCTGAGCAACCTGAGGCAGGAGGATCACTATGAGTCTGAGCTTCATAGTGAGACTCTATAAATAAAATTTTAAAAAATATTTTTTAAAACAATCATGGAGTGATATGGGACTATAGAACCCTCTGTAGTACTATGCTAAATATATGCAAAACAAGAGGTAGGACACATAAGGTCAGGAAAAAAATCCCAGTTTGCCAATTTTGCACACATGCACACACGTTGCCACTTTGCTATTCATCATACCAAGTAGATGAACACATAGATTGCTTCTTATATCCCTCAGGAAAAGTTACTGAGATGCACCTCCAACCACTATTATGCTAATGTTCAAGTTTACAGTGAAAAATCAAGGGACAGGACTGCTGGACCCACTCATGTACCTGGGGTTTAGGGACAAAGACCAGGAAGTTGCTGACATCAGAGAAAGAACTCAGCACTTTCTGACTTGGTGGGGGATTTTTGATACAAAAATAGTGTGCAAAGAATATTCAGCATGATTTATTCCTGGACTACTTTACTCAGAACTTAGGGCCACAGAGCTACATATGCAGAATCTTGAATAACTTTCCCATGAATTTCAGGGCTCAGATCCTTACATGGGGCTGCAGGACTATGGTACTGAAAATCTTCAGCAGTATTTTCTCCTGGACAATCATGCCCAGAATCCTTTCATGAAGGTGTAGGACCCAGAGTTTTCTCATATACCACCATAAGTAGAATTTTTCTCTGGCTACTACAAGACTATAGTAGCCAGTATATGTAAGTAATACCCTTGTGGACTACCACACCACAGATCTATTATGCAGGTGCTCATGAGTAGTACTCCAAATCTTTGTCATGTGTTTCCCAGCATGAACAATATCAGGATTCTTGGCATGAGTAACACAGAGACTAAAATGCCTAGAACACACATCATGCTACTCTAGTGACTATGGTACTCCAATTATGGACCTTTTCCCCACAGAACTATGGCACGATGAAGACTGTCATAACACCATCAAAATCTATAATATGCAGAGCCTCAAAACAGCTGTCGAGGCCAGGGATATAGCTCAGTAGGTGTTGCAAGTGCAAGTGCAAGGTCCGAGTTCGATCCCCAGTACCACAAAAAATAAATAAATAAATAATATAGCTGTGGAGTACAATACCCAGTATCCCTTGTGTATTGCCTGAGAATGACTGCCATACCCAGAATTCTCAGTGTTCTCCCTCAATAACTATAATACCCCAATGCTCTTCCCTGTGGTAGCCTATAATATCCAGAATCAAAGATACATTACCACTATCAAAGGCTACATTACCCAGAATCCTTGCTATACCTGCTCCAGAAGACCACTATTTTACAGACCCAGATTTCACCGCAGCATCTTTAAAGACTTTGGTATTCAGAGTCCTCAATGTGTTCTTCAAGGACTGCAATCCCCAGAACCTCCCATATCTTCTCACTAACCAGGGCTATGATAGTCAGAATCTTTATGTGATCCCTAAGGGCTAAGATAAGCACAGTCCTCCCTGCTGTACTGAACTAGAAATGTAGAAGCCTGGGAGCATAGGTGGATTCTCCTAGGAACTGAATCCAGATGTCCACCAAGTTGCGTATGATCAGTTTTTTCTCAGATCTGCTAAGAATCTAAAGTCTGTTGGTGCAGGGGGGTTCTTTTCTAGGCCTTGATTTCTTCTAGGATCTTGTGCATACACCTGGAACATTGCCATTTCTGTGATACAGGTAGTTTTTATAATGTCTTTTAACTTTGCTCTTACCAGTTTCTTATACAAAACTTAACTTAGTTGTTAATTTAATGTCTGATTTTTATTTTTTTAATTTATTTTTGTCTTTTTGAGACAGGATTTCACTATGCAGTTCAGGCAGGCTTGAAGTCTGATTTTTAAATTCTGTATTTGGAGTCATACTTGTCCAAGTGTTTCCTCAGTGCTTTTTTTTTCTCTACAGATTTTGTGACCTTGTTTCTAGCATTAATGTCTCGCAGTACTTTGAATTTGTCTGCTTATGTAATAACAGTACAAATCCAGTGTGAACATTTTCTTAGCCTATATCCATTTTTCAAATTGGTTTCTTCAGAAATGCGTGCTCTATGATTTTACTCACTGCCTCAATGAGTAAAGTATCCAGTGTATCATATGGATCAACTCATAGAGTTTTTTCTTCTCTTGCCTGGGCTGGACTATGTAGGTCTTATATTTTTTAGTCTGTTCATGCATTGATGTATGTAGTAGCTGATTGCTTCCTAAGGAGGCCTCACTAGAGGTAGTGTACTAGGAATAAGACTCAGAAAACTGCACTTTTGTCAGAAACGCATCTCATTTTGTCCTGCTCCTTACTGCAGTGAGTTGAGCTGATTATTCTCTGTAATGCCCTTTGTACCGTCCATTTTCTGCCATGGAGCTATCAGACCATAGACCTAATATTTAAGCCAAAATAAACCTTTCAGTTTTTAAGTTGTGTATGTATGTTGGGGTGGGAGTGGCTGGGTGGTACATTTTGCCCCAGTGACATGAAAGTGGTTATAACACCTTGTGGTGTTCTTATAAAAGTTTAAGATATAGTGTTTCACACTCAAAACTTGTCTCCTCAACCATAATGAAAGGAAATCATTAAATTTACAAATACTTCCTCACCGCATTTCTAAGATCATTATGGAGTTTTTACAAAGGAGATGAAAGTCTGAGGAAATGTTTACATTGTTGATGATGATGCCCAGTGTTAAAGCACTTGCAAAGCATGCCTAAATTTGTATGTTAAATATAACTATCAATCAATCAAAAGGTCCATATATAGATTAGAAGGCCAGAAATATTGGAAGTTATTGATTTAGGAGTGGAAAATGAATGTGATCCTCCATAACCTCACATCTCATGAAAGTATTTATTTTTTATCCAGGATCATAAACTTATAGAAATAAAGGTTAGAGATAAGTTTAAAATCAGAAACAAAATCACTTTATTGGAAAGAGGAGAAAAATATAGTCAGCAACTTTGTTGAGGTAAGGTAGAGAGCCAGAGTGCTGGTACTTTAGGGTTTTGGTTTTAGCCCTTTTTATCATATGGTGAAAAGATTCTCCTCTCTGAAATTTGTTACAATTTGATTGACTATTTCAAGATGTGAGACTCCTGATTTGACCATTGATTCTTTCCCTTTATATATATATATATATGTATGTATAGAGAGAGAGACAGAGAGAGAGAGAGAGAGGAGAGAGAGAGAGAGATATTATTCAGGTGAGAGAATATATATGTTTGAGTATATATTTTACTTACCAAGTTTCCTATCATATAAACCCCTCCCCATTTTACTTCTTTGTACTTAACTGGATGGAGGTAGAAAGGTATGAATTGAGACCCTGATGCCAACTAAGGGCAGGCAGCTTATCAATTCTCCCTGCTTCTCTTAATTACTCTCTCTAGTAAAGGTTTTATACATTTCAAGTCAGGATTTGCCAGAAAGTCTACTAAGGAAGGCTCTTACCTTCCCTACCTTTTACCCAACTTTCCTTATAACAAGCTGTCTTAGTTACTCTTCTATCATTGCTGGGACAAATACCCAACACTCAAAATGAAAGAAGGAAAGGTTTATTTGGCTCACAGTTGCTGGAGGTTTCAGTCCATATTTGGCTGGCCCAAGGCTGAATGGAACTGGATGCAGAGAGCATCCAGTTCATGGAGGAACAGCAACAATATTGTGACAGAGGCAACAGAACAACCATGGAGCAGAGAGCAGCAGCAACCGTCTGTCTCTCTGTCTCTCTTTATATTACATTCAGGCTCTCTGCCTTAGCCTATCCACCTTAGGCCACACCAATAATCCCAGCCATACTCAGACTGATAACCCCATCAGTACTAAAACACATAATCCCAGTGGATCAAGAGACAAGTAATCCCAGCAGTACTCAGACCCATAGTCCCATCAGTACTGAAACCCATAATCCCAATGGATCATGGCTCAAGTCTCAAACTTTAGAAGTCTCTTTCCCATGATTGCATGAGGCTTTGCAGGGACAACTAGACATAAATCATAACATTCTGCCCTTGGACCCCCAAAGTCTCATATACATCCCTTTGTGCAAAAGACACTTTAGTCCATCTGGAAGAGTTGCCAAAGTCCCAATAATTTCAGCATTGCTGAAAAGTCCAAGTCCCAAGTCTCCTCCAAGATCAAAGGCAAACTCAACTGTGAGCCCCTGTACAATAGAAAAGTTAAACATATCCAATATGAAAAGGCATAAAATAAACATCACCAATCAAAAAGTTGCAAACAACAGGATAGTACAAAATACTGGGACCAACACATGTCCAAACTCCAGCAGGGTAAAAGTTAAATCTCATAGTTCCAACTAGAACATCCAAAGCAGTCTGCACTGAATTGTGAGCTCCAATGGCCTTACATGGCTCTGCCCCTCTTGGGGGTAGTTTCCATGGCTTCTCTCTTAGGCCAGATTTGCTCCCTCTTTGCATGATTCATGTTCCTGGCTTTTCCAAACTTCTGGGATTTCCACTAAACAGGCTTCTCACTCACAGCTTTACACATTGCCCTCTCAGGGCACACTGCCTGGCCTCCCAGGTCTTCTGCAATCTAGGTGGAAGGAAGCCTTCTTAACCTAACACCTCTTGCATTCTGAATGTGACTGAAACCAATGTCACATGGATGATGCCAAGGTCTGCTTCCAGCTGGAGCAGTAGCCAGGCTTCCTTCTCTCTTGGTTGTAGGGGTAGAGTGCCTGGATTGATGAACACTCTGACCTTGATTCCAAGGAACAAATTCTCCATGCCGGCACCATTTTGGAACCTGGTTTGGCCACTGCCACGATTCTGGTACTTGGGTCTCTGCAGCTTTCTTCTCAAGGCAAAGCCTCTCTCCTCTGCAATTCTGGGGCTTCAAAGGGTGAAGAGCTGCTGCCTCTTGTGATGCCCTCAGGCCATCGTTTTGATTCTCTGGTTCCTTCCCAGAAATGGAGATCTTTTAGTTCCATCTTTGCAATCCACAGCTCTCCAGCTGCTTCCTTCCTGGCCAAACTCACAACAGTTTAAATCATGCTTCTTGGCTCTTTGCTCTTGATTTTTCAACATAAATCTGGCTAAAAGCTTCCAATAACAGCCATGCCACTACCCCAATAGTTTGCTGCTTTGAAATATCTCTTGAAAGATTAATCAGTTGCCATGCTTAATCTCAGTCTTAGGCAAAGTCTCTGGGCATGAGCAATATTCCGACAGACTTTCAGCCAATCCATAGCACAAATCATCTGGAGTCCAACAATGAATGCTATCCTTCTCAGCAGAAACCTCACCAACCTGGTCTTTATTGCCACGCTTCCTATCAGCATTCTGGTCTGAGCTCTGACCAGAATCTCCCAAACAGAACAGCCAAAGCCATTCTAGTGCTTTGCTTGTAGGCAACATCTCTGAACCTTTCCTATCTCTTCCCATAAGCCATTCCCAAAAGCTTGTAATCCACATGGTCAGGTCAGCCACAGCAATGACTCCACTTCTGTGGTACCAAATTCTGTCTTAGTTACTCTTCTCTCATTGCTGGAATAAATACCCGACACTCAAAATGAAGGAAGGAAAGGTTTATTTAGCCCACAGTTGCTGGAGGTTTCAGTCCATATTCAGCTGGCCCAAGGCTGAATGGAACAGGGCAGAGAGCATCCAGTTCATGGGGGAACAACAACAATATGGTGACAGAGGCAACAGAACAACCACGGAGCAGAGAGCAACAACCAACGTCTGTCTCTCTGTCTCTCTTTATATTACATTCAGGCTCTCTACCTTAGCCTATCCACCTTAGGCCACACCAATAATCCCAGCCATACTCAGACTGATAACCCCATCAGTACTAAAACACATAATCCCAGAAGATCAAGAGTCAAGCAATTCCAGCAGTACTCAGACCCATAATCTCATCAGTACTGAAACACATAATCCCAGTGGATCATGACTCAAGTCTCAAACTCTAGAAGTCCCTCCCTATGATTGCATGAGGCTTTGGGAGGACAACTAGACATAAACCATAACACAAGGAAACTCTCAAAAGTGGCTATGTTAAACCAACACTGAGACTAGTTTTGAAATATAGCACTGAGGCATATGTGGGATTTGGATATGAGTGAAGGAAAGATAAGTGCTCTTACACAATCTTGCAGCTGTTACATATTTTGTAGACTTTTAAAAAATGAAATGAAGTCTGAACTAAGGCTATTATATAAGCAGTATTGCTATAAAGTTACCATTCCAAATGTAAGTGTGGAAGGCTACACATCACTAGGCCTAAAAAAGTTTTTTGTATATGGAGGAGAACAGGGAAGTAGAGAGAACAATGGAAAAGAGCGATAATGTAGGATATCCAAATTAGATTCTGAAGAAGAGGGCATTTTTTATTTGTTGTCACAATACTTATGCTGTGACATCATAGGAGGATTATATGATAGCTCTGGTTTAAAGTAGGTAAAACAGCTAAAGACAAAACTTGATTTTATAAAATATTTAGATTGATAAACTTCATGTTCCTGTTAAGTTTATCTGATAATTTTTGAGGCAGAATAGGAGACCAAAAGTTGTGTCCTTGTTGTCAGATAAAAATTCAGTGACAGAATTTATTGAATATAGCAGGAGAGATGTATTCCCAGCCTAGAAAAGTTGCAGGTGTGTGTGTGTGTGTGTGTGTGTGTGTGTGTGTGTGTGTGTGTTCATATGTGTGTTTGTTTGTGCGTGTCTACGTTTATTACTATATATTGAAACCAGAACCTTTCATATAGGGATGATATAGGATGTCCAAATAAACCAAATACTATAGGGGAAATGTCTGATATACCTGGTAGACCTCTGATATGTCAAGTTTGTGTTCCCCAAAATCAAAGCGTGAATTCTAAGGAAAAATAGAGGTTAAAAGCATAAAATATTGGTTGGGTGCAAGAAAGCTATATTTATTGGGAGAAAGAAAGAGTCTAAGAGAGCTTAGTGAGCCACACGGGGGAGGGAAACCCTACTCATCCTTCAGCCACTGTAGGAACCACAGAAAAGAGCACTGGATAAGGGTGGCCTCTTTCCTTGCTAACAACATGACTGGAAAATGTTGTTTTCATACCAACCAGTCAGGCATTGTATGAGACAGAGTCAAAAGACTGACGAAAATCGCTTCAGAAATTAGACAGTTCCTGTCTAATTCTTGCACTAATACTTGGGGCTGAGCCACGGCTTCTCCCACTGGGTATACCTCTCTTTTGTATTATACTCCTTCTTCCTTTTGAGCCATGCCTCCTCAGACTTTTGTCACAATTTTACATGATTTTGTCACAATTTACATATATATGTAGATGTGTGTAAGTGATTATCAACAGGCAAATGCTGGCTCACTCTGACCATTCCCCAGTATGGTCCTTTTTTTACCAACAGTTCTCTCCCTATTAGGCCATCTGTGCTGTTCCATTTTTACACCCTTGGTAAATAGTGACATTTTCCTACCCCTCTGTTATATAATAACAGAAAGACGGATAGGTCATGTCTAAGAAAGACCTTCCCAATAAACATGTGTCCCTCTATGAACAACAAGATTCCACTAAAAGGATCATGCTGCCCTCAGCAAATAGAATTGATGGCCATAAAGAAATGTATGTTGGGCATACAATCTCCCAGGTACCAGAATGTCCAGCAGTGTCCAAACACCTACACTGGTCATCTTTGGAAATTTGACCCTATACATTCTGTTGAAATTCCTTAAGATTATAAACCCTGTCCCCAAATCTTATATTAACTGATCCCTTCTTGTGGACCACCTACTGATATCACTTTAGTTTCAGCCTTCCTGTACCTAAACGGAATCAAATCCAGCCTTTTCCTCCCAGAATCCTGTCTCCAGGAATTTCTTTGTGCACCTCCTTTAACAGACATATAACCTCCTTCCAAGATTTTGTTCTTATGAATGGTGTGCTGTAAAGACGGCTATACAAGTGTTATTATAATTCAATGACTTTAATGTTTTTCAAAAGATAACCTACAAGTAGAATTGTTGGGTCAAATGGAACTTCTAGTTTTAAATTTTTGAGGACTCTCCAAACTCATGTTTGTAGTAATTATAGTAGTATAAATTCACACCAACAATGTGGAAAGATTCATTTTCCCCAGTAGCCTCACTAGTATTTGCCATTTCATCTCTTGATCATGTCCATACTTTCTGGAATCATATCAAATCAAGTATTACTTAAATTTGCATTTTTCTAATGCCAGCAATGTTGAGCAATTCTTCTATATTCACTGGCCACTTTTACTTCTGTGAAATATTCACTTCACTTGTTTTTTTTTTTTAAATCAGATCTTCTATTTTGGGTGAGTTGGAAGGATTTTAGTTGCTTATATATTCTAGTACCCTATCTGATGAGTAGCTGTGAAGTTTTGTCATTATTTAGGTTGTCTGTTCACTCTGTTGGGTTTTTACTTTTGTTGTGCAGAAGCTTCTTAATTTGACACAATGCTATTTGCTTGTTTGAATACTGAAGTATTTCCTGTGCAAACAGGATTTCACTCAAAAAATCTTTGCCTATGCCTGTGATTTCAAGATAACTTACATATTTTATCTTCCAAATGGTTGTTTCTGTTTTAACATTTAGGTTACTGATCCATTTTGATATCATTTTCCTATATACTGAGAGGTACAGGTTTGAACTCAATCTTCTGTAAGCTAGATGATAATGATGATATTATTATTATTATTATTATCATCATCATCATCATCATCATCATCATCATCATCATCATCATCATCATTATCCACTAAGCAAAGGCCAGGTCCAGGTAGATTTACTGTTAAATTCTAAAAAGTTTCATCTAAGAACCAACATCAATATTTCTCAACTGTAAGGGATGGTGGCTCTCAATGAGTGAATTTTATCCTAGTCAAAAAAAGCTCTAGGTTAGCCTTCAATCCACCTTAGAAGCAGGAGATACTAAGGCAAAGTCAACTCCAAATGACTCTGCCTGGAATGCCTCATTCCTTCACTCTTTCCTCATTCTTGTTTACATGTTGTAAACATAAAAGAGACAAGAAGAAAACAGAACTAATTACAAAAAAGAAGAGTTAAATCATATGCCATCATGAATTCCCATGACCAGGCCGCAACCTACCCTGGTAACAGCCCATGACTTTTTGAGTCAACAGCCATGGCATTCCACCATGGCTGCCATGGAAACCATGAAGGTATTTAAGCAGAGATGAAAGAAAGAGCAACGCTGGAGTAGCTGGCCTTAATAATAAACTCTGTTTTGTCTAATTTTCAGTCTGATATGGAAATAATCTTGCTATTTCACAACAACTTCAATAAAGCTAAAATGGAATGAATTCCTGGAAGGCACTATTATGCTGAATCCATCAAAAGGAGAACTGCGATTATTCCTTATTTTAAGACCAAGTCACATTCTTGTGGGTAGGTTGCTGAGACTTGCATATAATATACACATTACAACATTCACAACAAAGAAATGGTCAAAGGAAAATCTAAATTTCTGTCTTTGCCTTTTTTTTTTTTTAGCTTCAGCTGTTGTTTATTGACACACAGGTGGGCTCTATAGCAAAAGGCCTAGAGGTGGCTGGCAGACTGTGTGTGTGGATCGCGGTTGTAAAAAACTGTGCACAGGTTGAGTAGAGAGGCTGAGGTGACTGGGGAGGGAATTTGAATATTTAGGGTCAGGACCAGTCTGGCATAGTGGATCCACTGTCCCATGCCCTCAGCCCCCATGCTGGCCACCACGGCTGGGTTCTTCAACATTTGCTTTCTATAGAAACTCAACAGGACACACAAAGGAGCAAAGTTGCTGTTTTCCTGCAGCAAGCTCTAGGGCCTCCTTTCTCAAAGTCTCTTGCTGGAGTGGGAACACATCCCAGGCAGCCAGCTCTGGGCCACTGCCCCAAGTTAAGGACTAATCGCAGACATGCAATCTTCCCAGTGTCCCAGTTCACCAGGGCCACAATACAGCTCAGAGCGTGGCACTGCAAGTGTTCCTGGCCTACTGGATGGGCTGGGGGAAGGGTATGGGGAGGGGACTGAGAGGGTTTCAGGGCCTTCAGCGTACAGGCACAACACACATGGTGCTGGTGAAGCGGGAGCCGGGGTGCCACCTGGTCAATCACGATGACCACATCTCCTGTTTTGAAGAATCCTCAAGCCTTGCTGACATTCATGGCCAGGTTCCCAAGCAGGTCCAGGCCTCATCCCATGCCTGCTGCACAAGGTCCTTGCGCTGCATGGGAAAGATGGTGGTACAGGTGTGCCTGGTGCACCGTCTGAGGATTGTGGGTCACAGCAATGATGGGAGCCCATGGATGGTACAGCACCATGTGGTGGGCAGACCTTCTGGACTTGGTGAGCACAATTATGGCCCCACTGCAGCACTTGTAGGAGGCCTCCATGACACCCATGGCAGAGGTTCTGTGGGGTTGCTGGCAATGGAGGCTACATGGTGCAGCTCCTCAAATAATTATGAGTGATAGATGGCAGCTTCTGCCTCTTGGGTAATCAGGTGCTGCATGCGCATGGCCTCCAGTGGGTAGTCACCCTTGGCTGTCTCCCTGGACAGCATGATGCAATCTGCCCCATCCAGGACAGCATTGGCCACATCACTGCCCTTAGCCCACGTGGGCCGGGGTTTCTTGCTCATGCTCTCCGGCATCTGCATGGCACAGATAATAAGCTTCCCTGCATGGTTGCAGCACCCAACCATCATCTTCTCGGCCAGGAAGAACTTCTCTGCAGGAATCTCGATGCCAAAGTCACCATGGGCCACCATGATGCCATCACTGGCCTCCAGGATCTCATCGAACCTTTACACACTTTCGTGGTTCTCGATCTTGCCGATGATCTTGATGTACTTGCCCTACTCCTCCAGGATGTGCCTCACTGCCTGGACATCAGCTGCCTTGCAGATGAAGGATGAGAACACCGTGTCCACCTCCTGCTCTACTCTGAACTTCAGGTCCTGGATGTCCTTCTTGGACACAGCGGGCAGGTCCACAGTGGCACCAGGGAAGTTCACACACTTCTTGCTGCCCAGGGAGCCACCATTTTCCATCTCTGTCACTAGGAAGTCAGTATCTTTCTCCTTCACTACCAGGGAAATGAGGCTGTCATTCATGTAGATCTTACTGACCATGTCCACCACATTGCAGATGCTCTTGTAGTTCAACCACAGCACATTTTCATTGCATTTTTCCATGTAGACATTGTCCAGCATGATCTTGAGTGGGGCTCCCTTTTTGAGCCCCACATCAGCAGTGCCACTGCCCTTGATTAGCCTGGTTCAGACTTTGGATTCCTTGGTGTCCAGGGCCACAATTACTGGCCGGTAGAAAATGGGATCAGAAGTGAAACCCTCAGCGGCTGTACACACATTCTTGATGGTCTCTGCATGGTACTTATGAGCTCCATGAGAAAAGTTCAACTGGGCCATGTTCATCCCAGACTTAATCATCTCCTTCAAGGTCTCCACTGAGTGGGAGGCTGAGCCAATAGTACAGAAGATCCTGGTGTTGTGGGCCATGATGGGGGCTCAGTCTGTGTCTAGGCAGCACATGTGCTCCAGGAAAGTGTCAGCCATAGTGTCAGCCATAGCTGCAAGCAGCTGCTGGATCTAGATTAAGGCAGTGCAGGCTTCGCTGTGGGACTTCAACGTGGCTTGTGAGGTGCTCGTGCACTCAGCTGTGGCTGCAGTGCAGGTAGAAGCAGTTTGCTCTGCAAGCTCAAGATGCATCACCACTGTGCTGTCTGCTTTTATGTGGATAACTTTTGCATCCAATACTGTCATGTATAACAGAAGACAAAACTTTAGTACTGTACTGTGTAACGCAATTAGCAAAAATTACTATGTAAAAAAAGTATGCTGTGCAAAAAGGAAGGCACTGAGATCCCATAAATAGGAAAGCTCTGAGGCTCCATAAATAATATATACAGAGCTGTACAAAAGACAGGTCATAAGTCTGAAGATTATGCATTGGTCATAAATCTGTACCATCATTAAACAGGCAGATTGTTTAAAACAGCATATCTGTGTGTACCAAACTTTTGAATGAAAATCCTCAGCAAGAAAATAGCAAACTCAATGGAATGAAACAAACCTATCATATATTATCATCAAATGTGTTTTATTCCAGTAATATGCAAATCAATAAATGTAATACTCTATGTAAACAAAACCATGGACAAAAGCCACATGACTACCTCAACAGATGCAGGAAAAGCCTTTGACAAAATCCAACATCCTTTCTTAATTAATAAACTTAATTAATAAATAGGTATAGAAGGACCTTAACTTAATTGCATAAAAGCCATCTCTGTCAATGGAGAACTTTTCCTCTAAAATCAAAAACAAGAAAAGAATATTCACTGTCACCACTCATGTTCATCATAGGTTGTGAATCATTAGCAAGAGCAATTATGAAAGGCAAAATGGCTCAGCAGTGAGTACCGTTGACTCAGCTTCTCCAGAACAAAGGGAGTGATCTGTGGAGGATGGTGGCTTGGAGAGGCACTAAAGCAAGAGGAAGGTAAGTGGGAACCATGGGAACTAAAGAGAAGAAGAAAGTAGGATTGAGTGATAAAGATAGATGTCTAGGTACTCGCTCTTGCCTGGGTTCTTCATCAGATTTCTTCACTTCAAATCACTTGAGACAATGTTGTTCACATACTTATTTATTGTTTTCTGAAAGACATAAACTCCTACCAGGTTTTAAATTCAACATGCTTAGCTCCCCATTCACAGTCACTTTCGTGTTCACTAATTTAATTCCTTGATCCTCCCCACCCCACCCATTTGCTCCTCCATACATTCCTTCATTTATTTTCCTCTCTATAAGCCAATTCAGACAACCTTTGAGATTTCCTCTGTCTCAAAGTGAACCTCTTTTCCCCTAAATCTTGCTATCACAAAAAGATCATCTGAACCCTCTGAATACTAAACTTGAACTTGGAATACAACTAAATGTATTCCAAGAAACTCAGTTCTTATGTAAACTTTTCTTCTCATTAATGCCCAGTTTCCCTTTTAAACAGGAACAAACCAGCCCCACAACAAAATTAATATGGGAATGTATAAAGTTGCAAACAAAAATCTATGAATTTGAGACTTTAAAAAATGTGGAAAAACCTCAAAAATAAAAAAAATCTGTTAGTTTGAAAGAATAAATAAAATTGATAAGCTCTTGGCAGGACCTGATGGACTCACTGCTGAATTCTGCAGAGCTTTTAAAGTTGTTATATCATTAATAGTCCTGAAGCAATTCAAAGAAATTGAAAGGGATATACTGCTCCCAAATAAATTTACAGAAGTCAGTATCACCTTGATTCCAAAATTGGATAAAGATCAACTAAAAAGCAGACCTATACCCATTTATTGAACATAGATGTACAAGCTCTCAAGAGAATATTAGCAAATACAATGCAGCACATTATCAAAGAAGATGTTGCATCATGATAAGTATGTTTCATCTCATGGATGTAAGGATTGTTTACCATAAAAAGGTCAATAAATGCAATATATTATTTAGACAGTAGGAAGGTCAAAAATCATATCATTGTTAAGAATTGATGCACGAAAGGATTTCAACAAAATCTAACACCTATTAATGACAAAAGCCCTGAAGAAAATAGATATAAAAATACCCCAATCATAAAAGTTATTTATAATAAACCAGTAGTCAGCATCACACTAAATATAGAGAAAATAAAAGCAATCTCCACAAAACAAGGAACAAGACAAGGATGTTCACTATCACTTCTTCCTTTGAACATAATAGCTAGAGAAAATAGCTAAAACAATGAAAGAAAAAGGACACATATAGAAAAGAAAAAACTCAAATTACCATTATTTTTAGATGACATCATTCTCTACATAGAAGACCCAAATAATTCCACAAAAAAGCACTTAGAACTAATAATCAACTTTATCAAAATCAGAGTTTCAAGAGCAACATATAAAAATCATTAGCATTTGTGTATGCCAACAGTAAATGAAATGAGAAGGAAATTATAAAAATAAACCATTTCTAGTTTTTTTCTTTTTTTTTTTTTATGTCTGACTTAGCCTGCCCTGAGGATGGGGCTGGCACAGCATGTGGTGCCAGGGATTGAACTGCAATCCCTACGGTTGCCTAAGTTTTCCTAAGCAGGCATTTTAGACCACTGAACCAACTTGCTGGCCCATTCCTAGTAGCTTTAAGAAAAACAAAATATCTAGAAATTAACTGAACCAAGGAAGTGAAAGATCTTTACAAAGAAAACTACAGTTCTATGAAGATACAGATTAAAGATGACGTCAAAAAATGAAAGCCCTTCTTTCTGGATAGGCAGAATCAATATTGTCAAAATGGCCATACTTTCAAAACTGTTAAACAGATTCAATTGATGGGGCCGGCGAGATGGTTCAGTGGTCTAAAGCGCTTGCTTAGGAGGGTTCAGGCAACTGCGGGGACTGCAGTTCGATCCCCGGCACCACATGCTGCGCCAGCGCCACCACCAGGGCAGGCTGAGCCAGCCACAAAATGAATAAACAAACAAACAAACACAACAAGCAAACAAACAAACAAACAAATAAATAAATAAATAAATAAATAAATAAAATTTAAAAAAAATAAAAAAATAAACAGATTCAATTGAAATTCCAATCAAAATCCAACAGCATGCTTCACAGGTCTAGAGAAAACAACTCTGAAATTCATATGGAACTAGAAGAGACACAGAATAGCAAAAATAATTTGGGGGCAATAAAAGCAAAGCAGGTAGCATAGCAATACCTGACTTCAAGATATACTACAAAGCAAGAGCAAAAACAATGGTGTGGTTCTGGCACAAAAATGGAAATATGTATCAGTGGAACAGAACTGAGGGTACAACAACCTCCACAGACACATCTAACTATTTCATCTCTGACAACATGCATCAAAAGCTTATGTCGAAGGAAACTTAGTCTATCCAACAAGTGGTGCTAGGAAAACTGGTTATTTGTTTGAAGAAGAATGAAACTAGACCCATAGATTATAAGGATTTATTGGTCTCCTGGTGGGCCCTGGGAGAAAATGGCAAAAGGATTTAGAAAATAAAGACAACAGATAGTAGTTGAGGTCAGGTAGTAGACAAAGCCTGATTGGCAAAGGATTCTAGAACAGCAGTAAGGTCACTTCTTTATACCTTTGCAAAGTTACAAGGTACACAGTTGGCTAGCTACTCATACCCAACAATGTCCAGGTATGATGCTTTTTTCAGGACTGAGGTAGCTTAACTGCTTTATTGAAAGAGGCCTCATTCCACCCTCCCAACTATGATCAATTTCCAGCTTCTTCAGCAGCTCCCAATGTATCTTCCTTTTTTGTTTTGTTGTGTGAATGGTGGGTGTTCTGTTGTAGTTGGAGAAGCTGTGTTCAGAAAGCTCTTTAGAGGAAATTTGCAGTTTTCATACCAGTCTAAAGTAAAGATTTTAGTAAATCATCAGCAATGTAACCTATATAGTCCAATTGTCCAGAACAGTAGTGAGTTACTAGTACAGCTAGCAATTGTCAAGTTGTTAGTGATTTGAATCTTCTATAGCTTAGTATATTATTATGGCATTACTTTTCATATCTTCTAGTTATATTTTTCTGCTGGGTGGTTAAGACTAAGTGAGACCTGCTTAAATTAAAAAATAACTTCTTGCTATCTAATGGCCAGTTAAATCTCCTCAGGATTTATCTTGGAATCATGTGCAGCAGCTCAAATCTTCTGTCAGTGTCAGCCATTTGGATGAGTCACAACAATTGCTTGGCCAAGTAGCTTTCTGTAAAAGTTTGAGAGATATTTTCTGTCCAGGAAACTCTCCTTAAGCACACTATATATTGTTCATTGCTTCTTTCTGCAATTTCATAATCACTTTGATCAGAAAATCAGGGACTCAGCAAAGTTACAGGAGGTCACAGAAGTGGTTCTCTTATGTCCTGAATCCTCACTGACCTCTGAGGGATAGGGCCAATATATTAGCTATCCTCTTAGCCCATCTCTCTCTAAATTTTTTGGCTTTCAAGCCTCAGTTGTGAAACATCCAGAAGAAAATATTAATATTACCTTATAATGGTATAATAATATTACCTTAACATTGCTATCTGAATATCAAACACTGTAAATATGAAATGGAACTGTTATTTTCTAATAATTATGAATATTCTAATATTTAAGTCCCTGTAGAATATTAAAAGACAATTACATATCTTTACACAGAAATTTGGAAATCAAAACCATATACAAGACGCCGGGCATATAGCTCAGTGGACTAAAGCACCTGTTTAGGGAGAGCACAAGGACCAGGGCTCGATCCATGCTGAGATGGCAATTGAGACTGGATGTGATGGTGCTCACCTGTAATCCCAGCATTTGGGAGGCTGAAAATAGGAGGATCATTATGAATCCAATCTGTGTAGTGAGACCATAGACCCTGTACTAAATACATTTAAAAAACATGTACAATATTATAGCATGACAATCCTGATGATATGTCAGGACATACTTAAATTTTCATTTTGGCATTGCAAACATTTTTAACCAATCATCTCTACTACTACATAAGAAGCTTTCACCTAATTAGCTGTCCATTAATGGGATATATATCACTAGTTTTTTGTTAAAAGCACAAGCCTGAGTCTGAAAGTCTCATCATAATATGCAATCTTTGTTTTATATTTTGGGAGAGATGTACATTTGGAATCATAAGTATATTTAATATACCACAGTATTTAACAGTGTGGTAACCTTTGTTCCTTAGCTTTGTGTCAAGAGCATCTTTTATGAGAAAATGTTATTGTAATGTTTTCTGAAAAGCTTTATCTTTTGCAATGACCAATTATTGGGTGTGTCTTCCAAAAAACTCTGGAGATTACTGAGGGCTCCATATTAATGAATAAAGGACTGACACCCCTCTATCCACCAATTGGAGTCCTGCTCAATAATCTCTTCCTACTCTAACAAATTTTTGTTAATTATCTTAAATTTTTTTGGTGACATGTGAGTGAGGCAATTTTGATATAAACTAGACCAGCTAGTAACTTAGGAAAAAGCATGCGTCTAAGTCTATATCACAAGGGTCTGGGGAGATAGCTCTGTGGAACAAGTGCCTGCCTGGCAAGTGCAAGGTCATGAGTTCGAACCCTGGTCCCCCCCCCCAAAAAAAAGTCTATATCACAAATTGTATTATGAACAAATGATCAAAATACAATACAAAAAGAGATAAACTTTTGAGCTCAAATAAAAGAGAAACAACTGTTCACAGGATGATACACAAACATGTAAACAAGTAAACAGAACACACAAACATCTGTACAAAATCATAGTGCACTCCAATATATTCCTGACCAAACTAAATTATAGTAGCTCCATTAAAATTTTTAGAAATTTATTACTATAGAAGAATTAGTCAGATTTTGTTGTTTGGCAATTAGCAGAGGTCTTTATCAAAACAAGTTGGAAGGAATAAAATCTTTTGCATATATTATACTTTTGTATTTTGTCTTGTGAGTATTTTCAGCTTAGTTACACCTATACACTCTTAACACCTATTTAGATGTTAGATTTGCATTTTGTCAGTTTCTTCAATAGGTCCTGGGTTGAATCTAGTCTTGTTGCTGTTAACTTCTTTTCCTATCTGGCTTCATGGTACAGCACACTCTCATACTCAAGTGGGCCACTGAGCGCTTTTGAAAAAAGCACAATCATATCATCTACCTCAGATTAGCATTTTTTTTTGCCTTAACTGATTGGATT